>QVTG01000092.1:0-65526 GCA_013305925.1 Geotrichum reessii
TTATTATTATATTATTATTATTATTATTATTATTATTATTATTATTATTATTATTATTATTATTATTATTATTATTGTGGCTTCAAACAATGACACATTTTTTGTCTCCTATAAACGGATTCATGTGGAATGATTATTAAACAGAAACAAATTAACTGAGTCAAGTTACGTACAAATAAGCATGGCTATCGAGTTTCGAAATCAGAGATTAGAAAAATAAACAAATAAATAAAACATCTACATGTACTATGTGTGCATTCATTACAACTGGTGTATCCAAAAACATATTGATTGATTGTGTATGATCTCAACTAATTTCTATCCTGTCACTTCAGAAAATGGTTTTTGTTCACCAACTTTTTTTTTAACGAACTTTACTAAACCAGCATTACCATAAACCGTAAAACTTAAAGCTGCCGCTATCCTAATTTGTGACAGCCACATCGTTTAATCACCTTACTAATAATCCACATTCTTAGTGATCAAATTAATATGTTATCTATTCAATAGATCACATATACTATATATTTGTATTCAAAATGTTTGTGAATATATACATGACTGTTCTTTTCAGGTGGGCCAGGAGAAGCTCAGAGCTCTAACTGGCCCAATTTGATTACTGGTCTGTGCTGGTAGAATTAAATTACAGGTCGATACTGAGAACAACAGTCAATATGAGTAGTTTTCAAGTATAGCTAATGCATATCAAGAATACTTCAACAAATAATGTAAATACTGTAGATTAACTTGCAGTAACTCTTCAGCTTGGAGTAGATTTAGACCGAAAAAAAAAGTTTAACGAAATCAAAATTAGCATTTCTAGTAGATTATTTACTACATTTTATTACATAACGAAAGCCTGCTTGAAATTTCAATTAAAAACGTTAACATTGTCATTGGTACATAAAACAAGAAGTCTTTCTATTTTATTTTTTTGATTCATGTACAGTTTTTTTTATTTTTATTTTTTTTGCGGTTAACTCGTCTTGACTAAATTCTTCAATTAACCAAGTCCAATTTTGTTTCTGATACCATTTTTCTTTCAGCACAAAATTGTATGTAATTTTCTGAAATAAAAATTTAAATTGAAATAAATGTGTAGTTTATGTACAAAGCTCAAAAATGATATGAATAGCTTTATTAATGTCTGAGATTACGCTGCTGAAAAATAATTCTCGCATGAATAACTTGATCAGGCTGCATGTCTGGGCCATGTGTTGTCTAAAATTTTTTTCGAGTGGATTTCAGCTTTTTGAATCACAAGAAATTTTGTTCTTAAGTGATATTATTAAACTGTCTCAAATTAAAACAAAAATTTATAAACATTTATCTCATACATCTATATGTAGAAGTAGTTACAATCTAGTTTTTTTTTTTTTTGGCCTTTTTCTAGTTTTAAATACATAGTGAGGAAAAGTTAAAAATTTATTACACCAAAATCTCCAAATCTAAAATTTAAAACCTTTATTTATTCAAATCAAAATAAAAGTATCTTCAAAAATTATTTGTTTATTTTTTTTTTTAATATACGTAGAATAATTATATTATGTAAAATAGATGATGCTCTGATGGTTTAAGGAATCTAGCTTCTTTTTTTTTTTTAGGTTTCAAAGATGCTTGCTGTCAAAAAAGCCAAGATTTCGAAGTTTTCACAGATAATAGAATTGAAACGTTTTCAGAAAAGAGAAAAAAAATTAATAACAATAAAAAGCGAAAAGACTCTTGCGAAACCCAATCTTTTGAAAAAATCAGATACTCGTAGGATTTTTGCATGTCAGTCAAACAAAAAAAAAAAAAAAAATAAAGCTTTCAAGATACCACGCGTTTTCAAACTGTCACTCAACCAGTATCAGACCACTAGATTAGTGCTAATATTGGTTAAGCATTTCAAACCTTATTTAAAAAAAATCATCTATCGAGTTATTTGCATTCAAGTTTTCTTTTATGTTACTATTTATCAAATAAAACAAAACGAGCAATATATTTCAGATAGTTATGCTAATTTACTTGAGAATGGAGCTAGAAATTATCAGTACAAGAATGCGAAAAAACTTTTTTTTTTATTTCCTAATTTGAGACCGTTATTGTTATACTTTACTATTATGGTCTCAACCCTATTTAAAATATCAACTTGTTAAAAATAAAATAAAAAAATTTTAACAAAAAATTTTCATGAGAAGTGAAAAAATTGTACTTATTTTTTTTCGATTAAAATTTTTTATAAAGCTAAATTATTTCTTGTTTAGTGAAACCTAAATTCGTATGGGCATTCTAGAACATTGAAAACGAGTACTTAGACTTCCATTCAACTTGATTTAGTCAAGCCATATTAGTTTGTCAATATGATACAAATATTTATCGTTAATTAAGTCAACTTTTTTTTTTCTTTTGCAAATACTTGTTAAAATTTTCAAAATGATATGTCTGTAATTTTGGTTAATTGTTATTAAAAAAAAGTTTTATCTCCTGTAAAAGCTTGAGTTGATTTCTCTCGTCAAGCTCTGCATTCTCGTAGTATCAAACCAAAGTTATTTTTGAGACGGACAAAACTAACTTTCATCAATCATAACTATTAGGATGTTAGGTTGATCAGAAAATAACTATTTTTGGGAATAGAAACATTCATTGAGCTTGTAGAATATTTTATAATCATCGATTTAACAAGAAAATATTTTAAGCAAACAACGGGAATTACTTCATGATCTTTAAAAACTAATTAAAAATTATTTCACTTTATTCCACACAAAATCGCGCACTCCAGCCAAATACTCATTGAAAAGAAAAAGAAAAAAAAAACTATATACGTATTATCAAATGTTTTTCTACCATCAATGACCTCATCACGGAGAAACAAATAGTTTGATATAATAGGTTTTTTTTGTCACTTTTTGTTGTATTGAAGCTTTTTGGTACAAAAAAAAACAAGATTTTGTTTTTTCATTCGAGACCTCAACATGGTAATTTTAAAAGTTAAACTCATAATAATAATTATCTTTTATACGTATGTCAAGTTTATTTTTACATTAAACCATCTGTGATGATATTTTAATTAATAGATTTGATTACAGCCGTTAACTTAAAAAGCTGCTGACAAGTAAATATTTGAGAAGTTAAAGTTTAATAGCCCAATTTTCACCCATGCACAAAAAAAATACAACCACCACAGAAAATTAAAAAAAAATTCAGATTTTAGCCAGTTAAGAATAATGAAAAAAATACGTAGTTTGGTTAAAAATGCAACTCTGGCGTGACAACTAAATAACCTAGAAATAGACATAAAACAAAGATTTATTAGTTTACAACATGCTTTGACTTTTATGATGTTAAATTTTCACATATTGGTATTGTCACTTGATATTAAATACTAAGGATTTGATAGGTTAAGACGTGTAAAAAGATCATTCAACTAAATACTGAGTCAAGTACATACGTAGGCTTTTTTTTTGTTTTGTTCAGTTTGTTTGACTTAGATCGTGGTCTTTGCATTTATTATCTTTTTTTTTTGTTAGTAACTGTCAATATTATTATTGATTATGTACAACTATCAATTTTATATTAAAGTTCTAGATCCGCAAGATTTCAGAAAGCAGAAAAGAAATACACAGGCGGGTCTGCGTGAACAATATAAGACAAAAAAAAAAGCTGGTATAAAAATAAACGTTTTAGTAAGAAAGGAAGTCACAATATTACAATTATTAACTGTAGTTAGACATCTTTGGATCTTCGTTATATTGTGTAGTTTGTACTAGAAGAGTAAATTTCTGAATAGATATATTGTTATTTCATATTTATTATCATATCATTCAGTTTCCCTAATTTTTAACTAACCATTTCAATTACCTTTTTCTTTTTTTTTTTTTTAATATTTTTACTTTAGATAGCTAGAGTATAGAAAGGGATTTTACAAGTAGGCATTTCCTATGTATAGGAAATAGACGTAAAATCTTGTTGGGGCAAGGGTTATCATCTCAAAGACGCATAGCAAATTTTTACTTTATGTCACGTGTGTCAGAATTAGAAACGTACTACACCAAGACTGATGTTGTCAAAAAATATGTCGGATATATATAATTGATTTTTTTATGCCCACGAAACTAGATCCGAGGTGAAAAAAAAGTGACACGCGAGAATAAAATGAGGTCATACTGCAAAGGTCATACAATACCAGAAATATATTGAAGACTCTGTTGGGAACTGCAAGGCTGAAGAGATTCAAAGCCAGAAAAAAAATATATCTGACCGAAATCTGTTTTTCACTGAGAAATTTTTTTTCCAAAAAAACAATTCATAGAAATGCTAGCAATTTTGAAAGAAAAAAATGAGTATTTTGAAACTCATTTTAAATCATATATTTGGAATCTTTAATCTTGCTTATTGGTTTATCTACGATCGTCGAACCTTGTCGTTACCCTAAGCTAAGTTAGTTCTTTTGTAAAAAATTCTTTTTGATCAAATATTTTTTTAAACTGATTCACTTGAAGGCAAGGATACAAACAATCTAGCTAGATATTTGATTTTCACAAAGTTTACGTCCAGGATGAGCCTGATTTTTTGGCAGACTCAGTTTAAAGTAGCCATCGTTGGTTGTTGTAGGTCTCTCCATTAACGATACTTTTTTGCTACGGTGGATTTAAAAATTCATAAATTGTTGAGAAGAAATATTAGTCTTGCTTATACCGTTCTGTTACCACCCAGAAATACTCAAGTGTTAATAAAAAAAAAACAGTTATAGCAATACTCTCATTGATATGCTAATGACATATCTACTTTTTGAGAATAATCTAAGTTTGCTCCGCTATGAGACTTTATCCATTGTTTTAAGATCTTGGGTTCAAATCCTCTAGAATATGGATCAGGTAATCTGGTATATACGATGGGTTGCCTTGAAACATAATAAAACCCGGTATAGTCATGTTAGATAGAAAAAAAAAGTTATTTGTTCTGCTCAGTGGCAATTTTCATACAGCTTTTTCTGTGTCTACTGGCTGCAATCTTTTAGTTAAAAGAGCATTCCCCTATTTCAACTATACATGATATTTCTTTTAAATATTCAACACACCTGATAATTTTCCGTTTTCTATCATTTAGTCAGCTATTTTTTTTTACTGTCATGCTGTTGAGAGTACTCAATAGGCGTGTTCAATCTCTAATCTGTTTTCTTGATTCTATGGCTTCAGATTTAAATGCTTATCAAAAATTTTGACACAAGCTTAATTGCTTTGTGAGATTCCTGGAAGCTCTATGGTGGCTGTTTAAACTGATTTTTTTTTCAACTTTTTTACTATAAATTCAAAACGGATTATGACAGAACAGTACGCAAATGCTCTAATTGTTACTACTGAATGCAACAGATAGAAACAATCATTTCAAGACTTTATCAGAAACTAGAAAGATAACAAATAGCAAAGCCAGCAAGGTTGACTTGAAACTCAGTTATTACAATACTTGAGTTTTTGGTTTATACTTGTTTATGTAAGCACAGTAAAAACCAATGCTAACTAAAAAAAAAAAAAATACGGCATCATTTTGTTTAATCAATGACTTTACTAATAGTGATATGAATTAAATTGTGTCGATCAAAGTTTGGAAAAAATAAACTGGTTTGTGTATTAAATGAATTGAATTTTTCAAATAGAAAAGAATTGGTATCACCTAACTCTAAACCCAGTCGTTTTTAAATTCACATATAAAATATTGAAAATAAAAAAATACTACTTCTATTTGCATTCAAATACTTGGTTTTTGTGATAAATAAATACAAAATTGAAATATATAATAATTTTTTATTGCTGAGGTAAAAGCACATAAAGTCTTAAATAGTTAGTCTTTGTATAGATACTGACAAAAATAGACTGTTATCATCACGCTTCGGCATTTTTGGATTAAAACAAAAAAAAAAATTCATATCATGCCTACTTTATAGAAATATTTGTATTTTTTTATTTTCTTTGTAAATTGTGAATAGATTACAAAATGTTTCAAATTAAAAAAATTTATAAATATTTTATACTATTATCGAATGCCTGAAGCACCTAGAGCGCGCTGAGAACGCTAATTTTAAAGTCTTATAGAGATAAATGTTTTTTTGAATTTCATGTCTTCTTTGTATATCTTTGTTATTATTATTTTAATCATGTAACTATGTGATGTAAAGACAATAAACAGATTTTCTATCTATTTATATACTACTTATTTTATTTAATATTTTTTAGTTTTAACATGGTTGACTAGAATTTGACGCGACAGAGAACGTGATTTCGAAGTCTCATGACAATATTTTACTTTTAAAAACATGATATTACTAGTTATTTTTTGAAAAAAAATTTGCATCTAATGATGTTAAATAAATTTTTTTTCGAAATAACAAAAAAAAAAAATTTTACGTAGGTGTTAAATTTTAATTGACAGAAAATGCAGCGACATGAAAATAAAAACTTCTGACGTGTACACTATATTATAACCGAAAACCTCTAGACATCTTTTTTTGAAATAAATGATTTTTTGTTTATTTTCATAATTTATTTTTTGTAAAATTTTAGGAAAAGCAAAAACTGTTTGATTTTCTACCTACTAAAGACTTGAATTTTGAATTTTTATTTTGTTTCACTGATCATTATTAGATATTTTAAACATATATTATCATTATTGAAAAAATTTCACATTTGTTTGTAATTAGTAACTACTACTAATTCTATTAAATATTTTATTTGTGTACGTGATTAGGCCTTCAAGCTGAGCAAAAAATTCAATATTCTTCAAAACCTTGGCTTTAACAAACATCAAAGTCTAATTTTACCATCAAATAATTAATTAAATTAATTTAGTAGCAAAATTATGAAAGAAAAACTATAACAATTTAATTCATTATTTTCTTACTTTCACAATTTACTTAGTTGACCTTTTTATTTGGTATCATAAAAATAAGAATTAATAGAGATCTATCTATACTTTTGTATTTCATAACTATATTGTATATTAGTTGATGAATTACGCATGGACTTAGAATATTGTTAATTTTTATGTATCACAATTTTGTCAATAAGATTCACAACAGGGCTTGAAACTGAACAAACAAATGCTACAAATATTTGATCATTTAGACTCTTTTCTTGTATTATCTTTAACTGTATTAATAAAAACGTTGTTTTCTGAAACTTTTATGGTACATATTTTGTTTACAGCTCGTAAAAAAATATGTTTTCGTAGTTTTTATACACACCGAAAGCTGTAGACAACGTGTCTTTTTTTTTTTTTTCTTTTTTCGTATTTTTTGAAGGTAAAGTTTTTATGATATCTTCATAGTAGTTTTCTAAGTTTTTTAAAATATTTTATTAGATTATTAAATATGACATTCTTCTAACAGTCTACTATTCAACGTGAATGGTTTTGCGCAAACTATGAACTTTCCTTTATTAATTTTTTGAATTTCAAGGAATTACATATAATTTCTAAACTAACATCATGTCGTTTGTGTATTCTAGAAGATGTTTATTTAAGCTAACTTGTAATAGATGAGCAATATTGTCAACAAAAGTTTAACTTTTCGAACTTTTTTTTTTACTAATGTTGAAAAATGTAAAAAAATTATCATCGGTACCAAGACTAATCACCAAAATATTACGAAACCAAAAAAAAAAGTGGCAAAAACCTTTAAAGTTTTTTGTGATAATGAACCCTTTATCTTTCATAAGTGGAAAAGTACGTAAAAATATTTGAAATGTTTTAGTCTAAAAGTAGAATTCATAAAATTCAATTTCACTGTGAGCCTGGTAATAACAATTATACCTGATTACAACTGTAATTAACCACAGTCATAAATTGATAGTTATCCACCGTGATGGTCAATGCAGCAGCATTTAACTAATTGGATTCAATTTATGTAATAATGTATAAACAGTTAGAAGAAGAACTCCATCGCGAAGGCCCCACTCTTACCGTTTACATATAGATTTGTACGAAAGTCTATGTTGTTTTCTAGATCATATGATATTTACTATTCTTTTTTGGCTTATTTGTTTATTTTACTGTATATTGACAATATTAAACATATACAAAAACATATTCAATTGACTGAAATTCTGGAATCTTTGGGCTCGAAAGTATTTTACCTGCCTTTTTGTACGGTCAACGTCAACCTAAAATAAAAAAAAAAATTTCTACTCAATCATATAGTATCAGATATTAAAACTAAAATTAACTGATCGCCAATGCTATGATTAGTTGTCAAGGCTTGCTTTACCTACATCAACAGTGGTATTTTATATGTTGTAAAAGTAATACAAAATAATACACAAGCTTTCCAAAAAACTTTCAAATTTCTAGAAAAACTTTCATTATCAACAGAATTGGCAACGTACTCAGAAATCGCTTCTTTTTTTTTTGAGATCGTCATCTGAAACACATTTAGCATAGTCAATGTAACTTAATAGACCTTCCACTAAGCAAAGTGATTTTTTAAAATAAAAAAGAGTTAAACAGTGATAAATAGAAACTGTTTTTTTAATCATTTATTTTTTGCAATGCAGATTAGACCAGCCTATTTCAAAGGTATATGTGTAGAAGCATCTGATCGTGCTAACTACATAACCCATTAAAAAGCATATGCACTTCATCACAATTTGGAATTTAAGAAATCAAGCTGTGTTGCTCCACGTGCAGATCCAGCAGTTATAAAATTTGTTTGTATCAATACTCTCATCTGAATTTTTAATCTACATAAAGTTGTTTTCTTGACAAGACTCTAATTTATTATTTGTGAATGTTTAGCCTATACTACTGCAACTGTAGACGAAACGAAAGTAAAGCAATGATAGACCCCTATTTAATGCACAATCTTTAAAATCTGCAATATAAGCAGTCGCCGCTTACTGCAACAGTTTTTATTTTTAAATAAAACCTGTTTAGCAATATACAGTTTCATTAAATACAAAAAAAGAGTACCTAATATTTCATTTGATCGTATTTTTGTTTTTAATTTTGTATGTATAAATATATATTTTTTTCCGAGTTTTGTATTTATTTTAATTTTTAACCCAACTGATCGGGCTGTTTTTTTTCTTATTTTGTTTTTCAAGTATAAAATATTCTACTTTCTGCACTTGAAAGATAATGCATCAAAAATGGGGAGTGAAGACTGCCTAAATTGTTTTTTGTTTAGGTAACAAAGACATTTACGTACTACAAACCGCGCTGTTACTCAGCCAATTTAACTACGTAGCAATTTTCATCTTATGAAAGCTAATAATTCAGATGCATTAACTTGCCTACACCAGTGTAACTTTCGGGGTAAACAAAAACTACATAAAGAGAAAAAATGATATTGAAAAAAACATACCAATTTCATAACCATGAAAAGACAAGGGAGCCAATAGCTTAAGCATTTACCCTTTTGTAAATGCCTAGTATTTTCATTTGTTCTTTATTTTGTAGTTGCTTCACGCATGAATGATTCGATGGTTTTACACTTTAGTTCTAATGATTCTGAAAATGAATGTAGATTAACATTACTCACATTTTATGAACGTTAGAAAAACTTTAAGTTGGAAGTGTATACAGTATCATTACTTGATGACTGCCGCTCTGACCAAGCTTCCATACTCCCCCTGTGTGGCTTAATGTCTGCTAATAATACATAAACTTTAGAAGCTCATAAAATATTAGAAAAAAATATGGAGCATGTCTTTGATTTCATGTAAGATAGACCAAGTTACTCACAGAAAAAAATATAGGTTATTCACACTCAAGAAAACTTTATGACCAAAAACGCTGACCAATCGGTAATGCCTAGGAAATATTCAACATATGGTATTTAATAAATTGCATCAATTATAGATTTGTTAAAAGAGAGTTGCCGTAAAATTAATGCATTAAGAATATCTTCACCAGATTCAGCCTTTTCAGGAACCAAGTTTTTGTTCTTTTTTTTCTTTTTTTTTGGTTTTCAACTATACAAAAATTCAAGTTCATTTATTAATGAAAAGCTAAAAGCTAAAGAACTTATGAAAGATGGAAACAAAAAAACGGAATCTTATCATCAGGATAACTAAGCACATGTTTACTTCTCGTAGTTCACCAAAAATAGCCAGTTTCAATATGCACCTTTTTTTTCTTCTTATGATATTGTTTGCATGTCACCTATCATGGTTAGAGTGTAACTTGGTTTGAATTTCTCTATAATTATTTTCGAATTCGACAGGGATACGAGGCTGACGACTGAACCATGTCACGACGTTGGAAAAATATCAAATGTTTTCATAGCGAAAATCTTTTAGATAAAAAATAGCGTTGCATTATTTTCTCACCCCGAGACATGATTTTAGTCATAACATAAAAACTAAATCATTTTTTTTTTTCTATATCTGTAAGTTTACATTCCATGAAAATCAATTTCCAATGAAGAACAAATTCTTTATTTACACAAAATATAAATGTTTCAATCAAAATAATATTTTTATTGATATTAAATATATATGTGTGATTGTTATTTTTTTATTTCGAGGTGGGCAGTCTCAATTTTTTTTTTTTTTTTTTCATATAAGACCATTTTGAAAGTGGTCTTAAGCTAGCTTTTGATTGGCGGAGAAAAAGGAGAAAGTTTTGTTTAATGAGTTTGGATATCTGCATAAAAGGAATCTTCTATGTCAACTTTCTTTCTTCTTTGTTGACAATTGAAAGCTCGCTTTCGTTAGGCCAGGTCTTTGATTTCAAGTTATCTAACAGATAATTAGATGCTAATTTTATGGAAGTAGTCTAGAATACCTTTCGATTTCTCAAGATTTACATTCTTCGTTATTCTTATCATTATTTAATGTTTGACCAGTGTCTAAGTTTCAGTTTTCAGCCCTACAAAAACCTACTGTTTTCTGTATGTAATCTAATTTTGGTGAATAGAATCCAAAAAAGAACGGTTATCCTAATTTTGGTTCACTGCTTAAGTCTAAATCTTGTTCCACACCGTCGAACAATCTTTTTAATTTAATCTATTTTTTTCTTCCTTAGGGGATTTGTTTTTAACAGTTAGAACAGTCTGAGACAATCTGGGATTATACTAGCTGGGTCTATATACATATAGAATACGTTACACAATTTAAAGCACCAGCAAATGACTTTTTAGAAGAAGTGTTATTAGAGTAAAAATAACATGTATTGAATGTGGGAGTGTAGAAACCCCTAATGACAGAACTTGGGTTTCGCATCCAAAAAAAAAAAAGGCACTAAGATCGATTCGGACAGCCGCGCATTCTTTTCAATCCTTAAATCACATACAATTTTGTTTTTAATCTGGCTAACTGGGTCTGATACTAATAAAACATCTATCACATATACAGTTTTAACTGGTATTTCCATATATGGTAGAATGCAGCACTAGTTATATCACATACTTACCTGTTGCGATCTTATACCTTCACTTTGCACACACATGAAGTACTAGGGTTACATTTCAAGATGCAGTTTCTAGTGGGGTTTTTATATTAATTTTTTTTTTTAAATAGAAGCAAGGAGGACTGTGGTAATGGCGATGACTGGCCACTGTTTCGAAATGTTTTCAACCAGTAGATAAGACTTTAATTAGTGACCACTGGACTACTACCAAAGACTTGCACTCCTTTTTCCTTTTTTTGTAGCGGCTGCTATCGCTCGCGCCAGTTCATCCCACTGGAAAAATATTTTAACAGTGAGTACGTAATCCTGAAAACTGGTATTTTGAATTGTGGCTGACTGTATTCTTCGCAGGTCTAGACTTTATTAATGATGAAAATTTAAGCTATTTGTGAATCTTGTAAATCACTATAGTACAGAAAAACCCCGTTGTAAGTATCTAATCCAGACCGACTTTTATGATACTTATATTGAAGGTATACTTATGATGAAATGATGGTTTAATATGTATTATATAATCAAAACACCCAAAAATCAGAAAAAAATATGTAAATTCTTGGTTATGTAAAATATTATATAATTTTTATTATAAAAACGCGTGTGTTTTTTGACTTTTTTCAGGTCTCCAGCTGGAAAATATATCTAAACCTTAAATCCTTGACTACGTTATAAGTATCTTAGTATGGGAGAAAAAAAAGAGGTTGCGAAACTTTTGAAACGCGGGAAGTTTTTATTTTTGTATGGGTTTTTTAATTCAGGAAAATTTTCGGATACTGACATTAAGGGAAAACTTACAAGGGGACTACTTACACAGGGGCTTTTCTGTATAATAATTCGGTATTTACTACATGTACAATCTGAAGAATAAAAGAGGAATTTTTTGTAAGTATAAAAGTTAATTTACAAAAAATAAAAATAATAATATTAATATTAATGAAGGTATGAAAGATACGGAAACCCTAGGACCAAGAAAAAAAAGCTTTTTCAGTATGTATTGGTCTGGAATAGTGTGAAAAAGATGAGGGAAGGAAAGAAATCACTTGATTGTGAGTTACTCTAGCTCAACAATATGTTTTTTTTTTAAAAAAAAATCTACATTTCAAACAAATTGCACTTTTTCTTGATTTATCACTACTATTTTGTTTATCATGTTGCTAGAGAAAAAAAAAATTACACAAAGAAATTTGTTTTAGTAAAAGCAAAGCTATCAGTCTAATTTAGACAAGTCAAAGCAACAGTTGGAATCATAAATGATCTTCTTTCTTCCCACAGATGCTAACGGCTAACGTGAGTTCTTTTTCGTTATCAAAAATCTGAATTAGTTCTAAACTGTTTTTATATGTTTAAACTTATTTAACTTTCTCTAAAGCATAGTCTTCTAGAACTTTTTAAATAAGAAATTACGTATTAATTTCTATTTGGAAATGAATTTAGAATAGGTTTTATTTAATTTTTTTTTTCTTTCTTTTGGAGAAGCAAACGAAGCTCATATGATGAGCCGATGGATAAATCTTCTATATTTTTCTGCAAGATGCATTAATTCATAACGATAACCAACTTCTTCGCCAAAAAACTAGAAGTTTTTTTTTCTTCTAATATTTTTGAAACATTTATTTTTTTTTTCTAATACGATACTCCTGCTTTATAGAAAAATGATTTTTTTTTTTTTCAATTAAATGTACTTTGACGTTAATATTTTATTAAAATTTACTTGAGAGACTTTTTATGTAAAAGAAGACGCATGTTTTGATGCAAAAAATTATTTTGTATTTCTTTTATCTTCTAATTTTCTTGTAGATCGGTTCTACATGAGTCTAGGAGTCTTGTTCCTAAATATTTTAGCTAGCAATCATGTTTAGTCAGGGTACGGGCAAAAAAACAGCAGGTAAAAAACATTCTCATTTTACGTAGTGTTGTAACCGTACTCATCATCCAAAACAACACTTGGATTTTCTGACAGTGTTTTTTTTTTTAAAAAAAAATTCCATACACAACATTTTATAACTATTAATATACAACGAAGAGAAAAAAAAAAAGAATACAGGTTGTTTTCGATTTTTTTCCAACTTTTTTTTTTTTTTTTTTTCAAAGACGCTTCATCTTAAATTGAAAACTCAAGCCGAATCAGTGTTTCAGTATTATTATTATTATTATTATTATTTTTTTATTTTTTGAAGAAGCTAATTTAATGATTTCAACGTACGTGCCTGCATGTGTTTACATATAACATTTAATATTGTACATATAGTAGGGGTTCTGTATCGAAAAATTCTAGCCCGATTCTAGTCTTCTTGGTATTGAGCTATTCATCAAGAATTAATGGTCATCATGAAAGAAAACTCCACAATTAACAAGTTTTGGCAAAATAATCCATGAAAACAAACAATAAAGTTTTGAACAGCGATAATGCCATCGGGCTTATTACATAAATTATCATCTGCATCGGAAGTATCACGATAGATGAAAACCCTGAAAATCTAAGCACTAAGTTGACAAAAGTTGTATCAAATGAGCATTAGAATTCCCCACTAAATTATGATTCACCTACAAACGCAAACATGAACAACCGAGGAAAAAGATTCCAAATTACCGAGTGTTAGCTGAAAAAAATAAATAAATAAAAACGACAGGCCCAGTGCAGCTTGATTACTGGGACAAAAATTAATAAGGAGCTTAAATTTTAAAAAAAATGTAAAAAAAGAAAAAAAAATAAATAAAGAAAATAATAATAACGTCATTTTTTTTTTAAAAAAAGGGAAGCTATTAGTGAAATAAGTGTTTTTGGAGAGGGTCACGGGTCACAGAGGAATTTGTAGTCCGTAATTGAAGCGGCTTTTTAAAGGTACAACACATACTTGAATTGCTAGCCCTGTTTGGAATTACAATTTTACAGATCAATGGAAAGATAAATTTCCAAAAAATTCCAAAATATTGAATTACGCAAATTCTTATTTTTTTTTAGTACATCTAGGTCTGTGCCTTGTAAGGCAATGCAGCGCGATGATAATATTCTATCAGTAGATATGGGGATGGAAAATATTTGTGAGAAGCTTGCCTTTAAAGCCATCTTAGCACGTAAACCCAACAATCCCAAAACTTGTTAATTGCTGCCTGCCACCTACAAGAAAGTCATAACCAGTGATCATCTCAGGTCAAGTCAATAGATATTATTGGTGAAGACAAGTGTTGAAGTAAACGACCATCTCTAGAAGCTACCAACATATGATTTAAACAAAAAAAAAAGGCTTGCTAATTATTGCAGAAAATAAGAAAAAAAATATTATTCATTGTACATCAAGAACAGAGTGGCAAAATTATAATTTTGAGTAACGTTGCATGAAGACATTTGCATGTTTGTAACTATTTCAATCTATAAATTTTATTAACAAAGACAGTGCCTCTTTATACAGTTAGAAAGCTGTTTCAGCCACGGAATGGTCTCTGCAAATTTAGAAAATAATTTCAAACGCTATTTATTATTAAACAAAATTATATCTGCAAATATAAACGACTAGAAACAATTGAACACGTTATGATAAATTTTTGTTTGCATTTGGTAGAGCGTTCCTACTTGAGGAAAAAAAAAAAGGACTTTCGAGAGCTTAATCAAGAGTTCTACTTGAAATTTAAAAAAATATATATTCTAAAATGATGAAAACATATTTTTTTCTTAAATTTTAGTAACGTACCATGTTTTGCTGATGATTCACTTGAATGAAATAGGTTGTTGAGGTTTCACTGTGTGTCTATCTCTGGTATCGATCTACAAGTTGTTGTGTAACGCAGATTTAGTTAATGAAGAATTTGACGACAACAAGGACTAGAAATACTCAAATGCGTTTACAAAATTTCATTAAAAAATTTTGTTTTTTAAGAAAAAAACAAATGTTGTTGCTTTTACTTTATTTGGGAGTTTACGGTTTCTATAAATATTGTTGGCATAATTAATGTTTGTAATTTTTTGTTCCAATCAAATAAACTGTACGACAACTTCAAACATTTTGACAAAAAAAAAAAAAAAATTCGTGAAAAGATTTTTTAAATTCCTGGTGTTTCTAGTATCACCGTCACGTGAATTTGCTCCAGGAGTTGTGAAAACGGATTTCACAACTGAAGAATAGGCACAGTATGTAAGTTATCTACATTATTGATGATTTCAAAAACTCATCACAAGAATAATAATAAAAATAAAAGAAAATAGTAGAAAATTAATATCTTTCACTTGATATAAAAATTAAAAGTCTCGCCTTAAAAAATTGAAAAAAAAAAGAAAAAAAAAAACAGTTGATAAATTTTTTTTTTTTCAAAAACATTAGTCGTGTGAAGAATATATCGACTTTAGACCCTTCCTAAATTTTATTTCTATGATTAAACTTTTATACATTGAACGTAAATACAAGGCAAGGGGTTCATGTCTATTTGTAACGTTTCGGTTATATATTTAGATGATGTAGTTTACGTTTCTTTCATCGCTTTCTTAATATTTGATTTATTGGTGACTCGAAAATATTATCAAGACTCTAAAGGAAGGAGTTATAAAGGGAAACAATTTTTTTTTCACGATATTTATCTTTTGAATTGTATTTAACTATCTCGTGGTAACTTTGTCGCCAATGCTGAGAAAATTCACACAGCTATTGATGCAAAGAAAAAAATAAATAAAAAAAGAAAGAAAAAAAAAACGAAAGAAAAACAAATCTACGGATTTCGCCCCATTCACCAAAAAATATTTCCGTATGTAGAAAAAAAATCACGGATTTCAAATGAAATTAAACAGAAAATTTGTATTATACAAGAAAGAAAAATATTATAGAAACAAAGAAAAAGACATGTACTCATTAATAAATAAATAAAAATTTAAAAAAAAAAAAAAATCCCACTGTGTCTGATAATATATTAAAAATAACAAATTTGAAGATTCAAAACAATAGAATGAAAATAAGGGTAGAAATCAATCAATACCCTGGTTCAACAATTGAATTTAAGGCATACCAGCTGCAAGCGAAGCTTGATGGGCTAGGTATTTAGCCTCGTATTCCTCACTCCACACAGCACCATGAACCGCGCGTTCATGACGCAAGCGGTTTCCCGAATCCGCGTGCCAGTGAGTGGTGCAGACACAAGCACCAGGGAACTTTTCCGCTCCATCAGGTGCCCAAAACCGGCACTCAAAAGTTGGGTTGCCATGCTTGCGGGTGTGATGCTTGACCTGTTCAAGTTTGCGCGCAAAACCAATCTTACTCCAAGGGCATGACTGCTCAGGGCACTTGAAGCGACGACCACTGGCATCAGGATGTTCTGTAGCCTCAACATACTCAATATGAGCAGCGTACTTGTCAAGGTCTCGGTCATAAAATTGCAAATCACAGTGCGAGCAGCGGTACTTGCGGTTGCGCCACTGACGCGGCTTGCGACCGTTACAGTCCAGATGAACTGTACCATCAGGGTTCAAACTTGGGGCAGGCGGAGTGTTCAGACTGGGAGGGTTGATTATGCTGACACGAGACTTTTTAGAATTCTTGTGATGATATTGTTGTTGCTGGTCAGCCCGGGATTTTAGCAGGCGCTTGCGGTACAGTGTAGAAGCATTGGGAGAAGTAGGAGAGTATAAAATGGGGTTATCTAACGGTGAGGCTAGAGGACTGATGACGGGCGGGCTCAGGTTATTTTCAAACGATATCGTTACAGAAGGAGAATTTGTTTGAACCTGTGTCGCAGTGTCGTAATGATTAAACATACTATCATCTCCGGAATAAACCGGGAAAGTTTGTTGTTGATGATGTTGTTGTTCTTCAGGCTGCTGTTGATACATTTGCATCATAGGAAAGTAGCTAGACTGATCATCGCTGGGTGAAGAAATGTCAGAGTAGGTCTCAGATGCGACAGAAATACCATCTGAAACTCCCGATCCAGGGGTTGGCAAACAACTCATCATGCTAATGTCTTGAGGGAAGAATGTGTTTGAGAAGGAGACATTCATAAAGCTTGACTGAACAGGAGACATGTCAATATTGAGAGGCATTTGGTACATTTTCATTTTGTTAATATCATCTTGAGTTGAGTACTGTGTGTTTTGTTGCTGCTGGAAGGTAGAATCGTAGTAAGGGTAACGGGTGTCGTTGTATTGTGAGACATCAATGTGAACAGATTGTGTAGAGTAATCCATGATGGACTGATAATAAATAGATGCGAAAGGGTTTAACCTGTGAGGTATAAATAGTTAAGAGAGTTGTATATAAGAGTGAATGGAATCTAAGAATTAAAAAAAAAAAAATCAGAAAGAGAGGGGGATGTTGAAATATTTTTATAGATTTCGAGCATTGTTAGATTAAATGAAAATATAGAGATTTCAATAATTGAGGAATCCCAAAGACTGGACAAGACTTTAGTGCAATCTCAAGACAAACTGGGAGGGTCTGTACGATACATAAACTTACTGCTACTACAACTACTTTTTTTTTTTTTTTGTCTATATTGGGGTTAATAAGGTTTTCCACTAAGAAAGATTATAGAAAAAGAAAATAT
Source organism: Geotrichum reessii (assembly GCA_013305925.1). Taxonomy (NCBI): domain Eukaryota; kingdom Fungi; phylum Ascomycota; class Dipodascomycetes; order Dipodascales; family Dipodascaceae; genus Geotrichum; species Geotrichum reessii. The sequence continues at coordinate 17,905 of QVTG01000092.1, forward strand.
GGTTTTTTTAACCAAAACTCCAATTTTTGTGATGAAAAAAGAAAATATATAACCAAATTTATAGAAAAAAGCAATGAGACTGAAATAAGCTCTAATCTAACTTCAACCCACATTTTTGCATGTATGTGACCTTTTTTTTTTACTCTAAAAAAATTTAATATAACTTTTCATGAAATAAAAAAAAAAGTAATTACTTTTGATTATATAAGCGGATTCATTACACGACTTCTGATTTGGCTGCTTTTTTTTTTTTTTTTTTTAGATGCGGCCAGAATTCAGTTGGTGTCATCTTTAGATTCAGTTTTTTCTTTTTTTAAAAAAAATATATACATGTATTATTGACGACTAGCAAGCTGGTCGGTTTAATAGGTTGTGTATTAAATGGTAATTAAAATTAACTAATGAAATGCGCTTTCGTAGAGCAACTTTACAAAACATGACCAACTATTTTTTTTTTGAAATATCACTCCAATCCAGGTTGCCTGACTTAACACCCAGCAGGTTCGAACCCGAGGCCTGAATGCACTGGGCAAAGTTTAATTGAACAGAGAAACTAGGATATGTAATATGTAGGCAGATATAACTGATAAACGAATAAAACAGAGAATTACCCGACGTGTGTGAGAAAGAAAGTGGTGAGAAAACAATAACTCCTCTTAGGGAGAAATATCTTCCAAATCATTCACCAACTTTGAAAGCAGTTGCTTGTGGTGAAATTTATACTACTGAGACCGAATAATGACTACTATTTGTTAGTGCCCTCTTAAACTTTTAAAGCTTACCAATAGTAAAAGATTTGAATAAAACCTTTGTATAAGTTTTAAGCAAAGCAGTGAATCAGCGAGTGAGAATTAGAACAGATTAAAGGCTAGGCATATAACATTTAGACGAGAACTAACCCAGAATAAGACCATTTTTTATTAATGAAGGCCGTAGACAAGGTAGAAAGAATAATTAACAATCTAATACACCTGTATGAAATCCAGTGTCTTAATACCCCGTAATCTTATTTTGGTAAATACCATTGGTATTTTGAGGCATCTTCTTCTTGCCAACACGTAACTCAACCAAAGAAAAAAATAAGCTTATTTCTATCACTTCTCACTTGAACTAAATATAATCCAGGCTTAGTACACACGTCCCGAAAACCTGCAAGTGACAAGAAAAAAATATTGTTTTACGATTTCTTTAATCACATAATTTTCAACAAGACTTGTTTATATTTGTCTGCTTTACGATAAGATCTTTATTCAACATGTTTTTGATACAGATTTTTTTGTTCGTATTATTTGAATTTTTATACACAATTGATTCTAGAACGAAACAACGCCATCTCTTTCTCAAATTCTTTACATGAACTCTAGATTTTTTTTCTTTATACCGTCAGATGAAATAATAATAATAATAATAATAATAATAATAATAATAATAATAATATAATAATAATAATAATAATAATAATAATAATGAAACGTGTTATTGAACAACCCATTATTTTTTGTTATTGATCTGCAACCCCCTTTTATCAAAATTATTGTACAATCATAAAATTATTATCATCAGGCAAGTGTATAAAGCCTAGCTAGTTCTATTATGTCAAAAGAAATATACAAAAGTAATATGAATGTATATATACATGTATGTACACGGCTAATTTCCACGTGACACACGGCTGATCAATCACCAACCTGTAATCAGTGTGTTTTTGCGTTATTCCGTCATAAACTTTTTCAAACTTTTGAAGATTCGCGAGCAACATCAACAATCCACTGGTAAATACGGTAATTTTTAATCTGCCTTTCTTTTGCATGTGCTTTCCTTTCGCATAAAACTGATGCAGGCTCAATATTATCAAAATCAGCTTTTCTCTTTGTGCCAGCGCTGACAGTTGTATTGCTATCAACTATTGCCATATTGGCGCAAGAGTTATTGTCGCTATTGGTGGCAACAGCAGCTAAAGATTTGATAGCAGCGGAAGGTTCAACGCTGTCAGAAGCGCTGTTAGAATTGCGGCGGCGTTTATGAGAGATAAGAGACATCTGAAGCAACTCATTGCACCATTTTCCATACTCAATGTAGTTGATATGAGCGTTCCAATCCATGGCTTTAAGAAGTTCAAGCTCATTGCGGTTTATTTCAGTTACATTCAAACCGGACATTTTGCTCCAGGCGCCAGCTGAGTAGATGCGATCCTGGTTGTATTTAGAAGCAATAAGAAGAGCCGAAAGAAATGTGCGTCGTGGTTCGCTGGCAGCAATTTTTGACTTGGTTACACGCTTACAAAGATAATATAGGGCAATCTGAAGCGTAGAATACGAAGTGCGTGAACGTTTGAGTAGCTCCTGAATGTATGACCTAAGTGAAATTTTGCTATTGTTGTTGCTACTGCTGGCGGTGATCCAGATAGACTGAAGTATGACGCAGCTAGAGTCGACAAGGGCTTCTACAAAATCGGTTTTAGCAGACTCGTGATCAGTTACCGAACTTGCCGGAGTGTTGGTGGAATCATTCGAGCTGGTACTGCTGTTGCTGCTCTTTGAAGACGGGGGAGTTACCAAAGGGGAGCAAGCAGTACCCGTAGATTCTTTCATTTAATCTCATGTGTTGGCGGTGAGGGATTTACCACTGATAATTGGCTGACGGGTGTTGGGTGGTAGTAGAGGCGAGAGAGAGAGGTGCGAAGGGTGAAGGAGAAGGTAAAGTGAAAAAAGAGAGAGGGAAAGAAAAGATTATGACATAAGTAGGGACATGATGGTTTATATAAAACCTGGAAAGGTTGCTTTAAAAGATAAAAAAAAAGAATCACTGAAAATGTCAAAATGAGTAATACCTTTTGGCAAGAAGCATGGAAGGTTCAAAATGCTGGTTGTACTTGTTCTTGTAGCTTTTTTTTTTTTTGGTGGGAAAGTTTTTGTGTGGGCAGAAAAGAACCACTACAGGTCAAATGACTTTTGGTGACTCAAACTAAAAAAAAAAAAAAACTGACTAACTTTTTTTTAACAAAAAAAAAAAAATAATTTCGATACAAATCTTTTCATAATAATAATATGGAGGGGACATTTACTTTTATTTGTCACGTGCACATTTTAATACAAAGTGGCAATTTTATTATTTTTTTTTTTTTTAAAAAAAAAAAGGCTCTGCAAAATGAGTTGATACAAGATACTATAGAAGCAGCTCAATGACTGATAGCCATGCAAGTTTACCACGGTCACAAAGTAGATTCATAAAAATGACTGGCTTTTGTCAAGACGCATCATCATAACCAGTCATAAACTACAAAGTCTTTTTTTTTTTATCAGGGTTTTGCCGTATGAGATTGTTATAGTGTTGTGTGACAATTGTTTAGTGTAAATATAACTCAAAGCGAACATTTGCCACTTTCAACCCAACGCCGGTTACGGAGATCACCCAAATGAAAATATTACTACATGTATTAAAGCTACAATAGATATCAGGACATATGACAAAATATGATCAAGTATAATAAAGTATAATAAAGTATAATAAAGTATAATAAAGTATAATAAAGTATAATAAAGTATAATAAAGTATAATAAAATACCAATTATTCAAGTAAAACCAGAAAAAAAAAGTTTCCAACTGCCAGGTTATTTTGTCAAAACATAGCAATATATACTGTTTCTATAGATGTAATAATAATATTATTTTTCATACCAAAAAAAGAAGGAAAGAAAAAAAAAAATGGTAATAATAATAATCATGATAGCATCTTACTACTCAGGTTGATGTAAGGACAATAAACAGGTTTTTTACTCATCACTTTGATTTGATTTTCATATATATTACTTATGCTTTTGAATTGTTCTTAGTTAGTATTTACACGGCGCTCTCTCACGGCAGCAGCTAAGTTCTCAAGCACATTAGCAGTAGTATCCCAGTTAATGCACGAGTCGGTGATAGACACACCGTATTTCAGAGCGTCCTTTCCACCATCTTCAGGCTTGGGAACACTTTGGTTGCCCTCGTTGATATTACTCTCAATCATAACACCGCAGATAGTGTTGTTGCCAGCTCTGATCTGATCAGCCACCACATTGGCAACCTTGGGCTGGTTTCTGTAATCCTTGGAAGAGTTGCCGTGCGAGCAGTCAACCATAATGCGGGGACCTTTCTTCTCAGCAGAGACAATGCCGGTTTTAGTCAGCTTCTCCTGAGCAGCAGCAATGGAGTTAGCGTCAAAGTTGGTACCAGTCTTACCACCACGTAGAATAACGAAGCAATCATCATTACCATCAGTGCCTACAATAGCGACAACACCGGGCTTGGTCACTGACAAGAAGTGGTGAGGGTGGTTAGCAGCTCTAACAGCATCAATAGCAACATCGAGACCACCGTCAGTACCATTCTTGAAACCAACGGGGAAAGACAAACCAGAAGCCAGCTCTCTGTGTAGCTGGGACTCGGTGGTTCTGGCACCAATGGCACCCAGCGAGAAAAGATCGGAAAGAAATTGAGGGGAAATGGTATCCAGCATCTCACCAGCAATAGGCAGTTGTTCAGTAATCTGAGTGAAAAGTTCTCTCGCAATTCTCAGACCCTTGTTAATCTGGAAAGAACCATCAATTTCAGGATCGTTAATCAAACCCTTCCAGCCGACTGTGGTTCTGGGTTTTTCAAGGTAAGCTCTCATGATAATCAACAGGTCTTTGTTGAGCTTTTGGTTCAGTGCTGACAGCTTCTCGGTGTATTCAAGAGCAGCCTTGGGGTCGTGAATAGAGCAAGGACCAACGACAACAATCAGTCTATCGTCAGTGCCAGTCAAAACATTGTGGGCATCTTCGCGGCCTTTCAGCACAATATCGTGTGATTTCTGAGACATGGGGTATTCATGTTGAAGAAGATCAGGAGGAGTCAAGGGATCGTAACCACGGATTCTCCAATCCTCGGCCTTGGTCTTGTCACCAACATGAGTGTTTTCAATGAACATTTTATGCGAAACTGGAACCTATAGCAAGAGAAATAAATAAATGATATTTTCTTGGTTAATTTTGACTGAACAAGATGAAATTAAAGAGAAAATAACAAAAATGATTTTTTGATTTTTTTTTTTTTTTTCATTTTTCATTTTGTTCTCTCGCTATTAGAGTTTTTATTAAAGAAAAGTCACATATACTTACAGGCATTTTGAAATATGCTAACTTTGTAAAGCTTAGTTTTGGCTTTGTGATGAAAAGAAAAAAAAAAGATGAAAAATGAAATAAAAAAATATAAATAAAAATTTGGAAACAAAGTAGTATTTGTATTATTTTATATATATTTCTATAGAACTTTTTTTATTTAATTATTTTCATTTACTGTACGGCGGTAAATGTGCGATGAAGACAAAAAAAAAAAAAAAAAACCGGTACCGGTCTGAAAAAAATTCTTGTCTCATAGGGTTTAGGGTATTTTTTCTGAAAAGTTCAAGATTTTTTTGTTTTTCGAGCTTAAAATTAGTCACAACAAAGACTCACGCAGAAAAAAGAAATGAAAATGATTGAGCACTATAAAAATATTAATGAAAAAAAAAATAATAAAGCTGGAATCCTTTTGCATTGTTTTAGACTTGTGCAATTAATATTATGAGCGTGAAACAGTTGATCTATTCTGGATTGTTTTGTACAGCTCTAACCAAAGGCATGTCCGATCAAAGATTTTGAAAAAAAAAAAAAAAACCTTTAATGGTAAAATTTACTAGATATTATTTCTATTCATTTATTTTCTATGATTCATTTGTTCAGGGTTTACAGCAGGTACGTGTATTTCAAGTGAGTGGTTTTTGAGACACAGCAGCCTGTCAAGAACCAACAAGAAAAATTTGGATTGTGGAGAAAGTTTTTCCGATGACCAAAGTTTAGTGTTTTATTGGTTGGTTAGGTCTTTTGAAACCCACACAAAAATGTACATTACGGATAAATTGATGAACCTGTTCTACCTTTTTTTTTTATGGGCTTGTGATTGCAGTGTAATTATAGTAATTGGAAACCAGATTTGTAATGAAAGAAAAATCTTTCAAGAGAGTCCGGGGAATCAAAAAACAGTATCAGTAAACCAATTTCAGATCAGGTTTTCGCAGTGACAGAAAAAAAATAAAATAAAATGAGAAATATATCTAAATATTGTCTGAAACCTCTGAATCTCATGAAAAGACCACGACTTTATTTTATTGTGTCTCGTTGGTTGGAGGTTCTGAACGTGTCTAGTTTTATTTGCTGTCGATATAGAATGAACATAGTTTTTAATTGTTACACGAAAAATCGGACTTTATAATCAATATTCACAATCTTAGAAATAAAATAAAAGCTTTATCTTTCAAACTGAAAAAGATCATTTGACTTGGGGGAAAAAAATACTTGAAAATAAAAGGTAGCCTTGAAACCTTTGAGGATTTTAGATTATTATTTTCACATACAGTTACAGCTTATTCAAAATAAACAATATATTTTTGGTATAAAATTAATAAGTTATGTAACTATGTAATGTAATGACAATGAACAAATTTTCTACTTATATAAAATTAGTGAAAAAAAAATTATATTTACTGTATAAAGCCAAATTGTTTGTATTGATATCAATGTTACAGAAGATATAAAACGATTGAACAAACTCCATACATGTATATATCTCACAGAAATCATTAAGAAAGAAATTGGAATTAAAAAAGTGGTCTCTGGCGGGATCGAACCGCCGATCCTCGCGTTAACTGCTAGGAGTTGTATTAGCACGATGCCTTAACCAACTGGGCCAAGAGACCTGTTTTCTGTTTTGTAAGAAATCAACCTTAGTTCCTTGTTCCTCCAGACATTAAGGGTTCTTTCTTACCTAATTGGGAATCTACCTTACCCTGATTTTCATCACCACTTGATATTTCATATTTAGTTATGTTGCTATAGTTTACTTTCCCTCTTATTGGTCACGCGTTGTGGAGACCTTATTTTTGATCATATAGTTGAGTAGTTGATTTAATTTAAGTTATCCTTTATTACGCTAAGCTTAAAGCATCCATAATCCGATTCGTCGCTTATTTCATTCATCGCGCTTCCTCACCGCATAATCTCTAAGACTTCAGGCCGAACTCTTACATGTTTTAGATATCTCTTATATAATTCAGTACCAAGCGGTCGCTTTCACAGTTTTCAATGTGATTAAAAAATTTACATTTCTGATCACGTAAAAAGAATGAAAAATTTTTATTTGACAGTATTTTTTATTTTGCAAATAAAATCTATCAAATTTATGCTTATTTGCATTACATATTTTATTTAAAGTTTTTTTTCCTTGATAATCTTCTTTTTATATACGTATATTTGTTATAATTTTATTGATATAACTAAATGAGGTAAGGGCAATAAACAGACTTTTTATTTATCAGAAATATTCGATTCTATGAGACTTTAAGTGGTTGATTTGTATTATTAGAGCAGCTTGTTGAGGTTTTATTGTGTGTCGACCTCTGGTATCCCGTATCCCACTGAAACCATTCATAAAGACTGTACCTCACCATACCCATAGCAAGCTGTTCCAGCTGCAAACAGGTCATAGTGCTCTTGAAAAATATTTTCAAATGAAGCGTATTACGGAGAGAGATTATAACTGCGAAGGTGTTCACCTGGAAACAGTTAAACACGATCTTAAGGAGTGTTCTCTGCATCCTGTGGAGCGTATCTTTCTAAGTAAAGTTTTTTTCCCGAAACTTGATCTAAGAGTCCAACTTGATACCAAGAAGGGTCTTAAAGCGGTAGTCAAGTTTTCAAACTCATTACCACAATTTTTTTGCTGATGGTTTGCTCCATTAAGACAGTTTTTTTAAGGTTTCACTGTGTGTCAATCTCTGTTATCATTCCACCAGGTGTGATTTATCCCAGGTTTCTCTTAACACATGTGTTATATCATGGAGAATTTGGCGCCATTGAATGCCTGAAACTCCTAAAGCGCGCTAAGAACGCTAATTGTTAAGTCTTATAGAGATAAATGTTTTTTTTTTTTGAATTACATGTCTTCTTTGTATATCTTTGTTATTATTATTTTGAGTATGTAACTATGTGATGTAAGGACAATAAACACGTTTTCTATCTATATCGATTGTATGTATCTATTTCTTTATTCCTACTAATCTCATATTTTTTCAAATTAGCTTTTTTTTTTATAAAGTTTCTAGCTCTGGGAATAATAAAAACCCTCCTCAATCACCAGGACCTGTGGCCAAATGAAGAGCCACAAACAAAATGATAAATTTTACAAAATCACGATGCATCGGTCTTTTGCATGTCAAATCTAAGCGAATAAACGCAAAGTAAAAAAAAAAAAAAAAAAGTGAGAGATGAGTTCGTAAAACTAGAAAAAATAATTATTTTTTTTTTTTTTGACATCAAGTCGTGACACATAGAACCAAGCAGTTAAGATGGCGGCTGTAACTGGTCCGTTGATTCTAAGTGAAATAAAACATTACGCTGATAATTTTCCCACATCTGCGACAGTAACTCGACGTTCATGTTTTCGTTATTGATTTCTTTGAGGGTTTTGTTTAGATCAATCACAGATTCATTTAGTTTTTCCTAAATCTCAGTCATAGTTATTAGTATTACTACTACCAAATTGGCATTCATATAATAAATAATACCAGTAACACGTACGACATTGTCAATTATGCGTGCTAGTAACGCGTTTTGGACTTGTTCGTGGGGGTTTTCCATTGCAATGAGGGGTCTGATGTAATAATAATAAAAAACATAATGATAATTTGAAAGCGATTTTGTATTTCAAAATAAAAGCTAACCCCAACCCATTTATAATCCTACAAACTACGTGTACAACTTTTACATCTAATGAGAGTCTTATTATAAGTTTTTTTTCACATAAAAAAGTAGTCTCTTTATTTTATTAAAAAACTAAAATAAATTAATCAATAGAAGTAGACAAGTTTTTTTTTTTTTTTTGGAACATGAAATTCATTATTTTATTTAATTAGATCGAGTATATTTCTGAGAGTTCAAATTGACCAAAATATCACACTGAAAACGTAGATAAGTTTTTTTTTATTTTTTATTTTTTTTCGTGTTACTCAACTATCTGGATCGATTATATTTTACTGTCCTACAGTCTTTTATTTACAAGTCAATTATTTTGGTGCTTACACTTTGAGAACTCTGGATTGTGAGACTAGCAGCTGTTTGTGCAAGCTCAATAACTCTGGTTTTCTCTAGCGGATTCCCTAACCAGTTTTCATTTCTGGCAGTCTCAGATGCTAAAACACCACAGAATGTGTCTCCAGCACCAGTAACACTTACAATAGACTTGGGGGTAGTGGAGATAGCAGGGAAATGTTGAATAAGTAAACCAATTTCAGAGCCTGGCTTTCCTGCAAAATAAGCAGACGCAACATTGGATTTGGCATCAATATCGTAAGAAGATATCGTGTTAGGGCCAAGAATATCAAGTTGATTGTTGATTATATTTTGATCAAGAAGAAGTTGAAACAAAATAACGCCTCGAGAACCGTCCTTAATGAACAAATTAGGAATGTAAGGAAGAATTTGAATTGCTTTTTGAGCAGTACCATTGATCAAAATGTCTGAAATTTCGGGAACTGATTTAGAAAAGGTCTCAATCCTGGTTCTAAAGGAGGTTCCTAAACTTAGTGCATCAATCACAGGAAACCAGTTGTCAACGTCAAAGTATTCATTGTCTTGCATTTTTTGATGCATAGCAGTCAGTTCATAAACATTTGGGGTAGAAAAATCAACAGTGTTATGGGGAACAACTTTGAGAATTTGGCCGCGCTTTCCTAGCTGAATAGATGCAATGTCAGCAGCCTTTTCTACAGAGGTAGGCTCAAAGCCAATGACAGAATTAATAGACCGTGCAGCGAGCACAGTAGCAAGTTTAGGAGCTTGACCAAGATTACCATCAAACAAAACGCAACTAGGTTTGGCAACTTTGATTTGATTTTCAATGTATTCAGGACTCATGTTTTTGATGATATCCATATCAGCACAGGCAACAATTAATTCACCATTTTTATCGTGCATCGCGATATATTGAGCAGTACGTTCAGTTTCAGAAACAAGAATACCGTGCTGATCAATTGTAACAGGAGCAGGTACTTCAGTCTTTAGGCCTTCTGTAACCTCAGTAAATTCGTTTTTGCCGATAGCTGAAATGAGTCGAGTAGTAATGCCATGTTTGTAGCCAGCTAATGTACTTGCTTTTGTGATGTTGAGACCAACGCCGCCAAGAGTTCTTTTAGCAGATCCGGGGTAAGACGAAGGAACAAGTTTATCAGAGCTGGTATTTATGTTGCAAGTCACGTCAATAGCCAAACCACCAACTACCACACAATTTGATGTATCCAGAGATTCCGTGGATTTGCTAGGCTTCAAAATCTCTTTAGGCTTCATTTTTTCTTTTTCAAACATGAATACTTGTGTACTGTTTGAATCACCAATAACGGGAACCCCAGACTACATTAAAAGAAAACAAAAATATAAAGGTATTAATTTTAGTATTAAAGGTTGTATGAGAACCAAAAAAATATTAGCAATCCGTGAATATTCAACTATACCTTCAGAGCAGCTAATTCCTTAGCAATGGCCGCACCAAAAACGGCGTTGTTGAGAAGAAATCCGACGTTACATTTTAATGACTCGCCATTGGTAGCTTTGATAATAGCACCAAGAAGGAAAGGAGTGATTTCTTTACCCGAAATGCCTTGCTTATCAGCATCGGCCAGTGCTTCGGCAATAACACCATCAATAAAGTCCTTGGAAAGAGAAATTTCAGAAGGAGCGGGAACACAAAAAACAGAACCAGATTGAAGACCAAATTGAGAATTGGCATCTAGTTGAAAAAATTGTTAGTAGATATGAACATTATTACAGCGTCATGTTTACTTGCAAATAATCTCAGCAGCTTCTTTGGAAGAAGAAAAGTTGTAAGGAGACTATAAAAGTTAGCAATATGTTAAACTGAAAAAAAAGAATTGTGTAACATACAGGAACGCCAGAGTCAGAAGTAAAAAAACCAGGAATATTAGTGCCTTTAGGACCGTAGGTAGATACATGAACACCAGCAGTTTCTAAATATTCCATGGTCTTAGCGATATCTAGAATACTCTTAGGCCCAGAACATATAACACCCACAGGAGTTCTACCAAGTTCAGAGAGATCAGCACTGATATCAAAATTGATTTCAGCACCTCTATGAACACCACCGAGACCACCAGTCGCAAAAACATCAATTCCAACTTTATTGGCCAAAATCATTGTACCAGCAATGGTAGTACCTCCTAAGAGCTTTTTGGATAAAACATGGGGAATGTCACGCCTTGAAACTTTGGTAGGTTTTCTTTCGGGGTAGTTTATAGACTCAGCTAGGTAAGTGATCTGTTCTTTGGATGCACCAACAACACCCTTACCTTCAAAAAAGCCAGTAGTAGCGGGGATAGCACCATTGTCACGGATAGTCTGCTCAACTGCAAGAGCAAACTCCAAGTTCTCGGGATATTTGAGACCATGTGTAATAACAGTGCTTTCTAAAGCAACGATAGGAGTGTTATCATTTAAAGCTTGTTTAATCTCTTCCGATACAGATAGAAGTTTATTGCTGATGAATCTTTTTGATATGGTAGCAGTACCAACTCGAGAAAATCCTCTGAATATTCTCAAACTTTGGTTGAACGTCATTGTTAATTGAAGCCCTGTTGATCGAGAGTAAGGAAAAAAAAAAAAGGAGCTAAATCAGTAGGAACCATTGGTACTATAAATGAAAAAAAAAAAAAAAAAAAAATCCACGCTTTGTAAAAATCGCCGTGTGATTTCCAATCCAAGTTTATCAGAATTATGCTATTTTTATATTTTCATAAAACAAGAAGACTAGAGCTATATCGTTTTTTGTTTTTTTTAATTGAGCATATCATAGAGGAGTATATGAGGAAAAAAACATAATAAAATCATGCAGGTTTTTCCTTTTTAGAGGCTTTCGAATGGCCGTCGCTCATATTGTCTCGAACCTTTTCAATGTTCAAGATGGGAAGAACGATGGCCGACGGGTTTGGCAAAGATAACAACTTTAGCTTAATTGAAGACTGCCTAGTAGTAGACTTTATATTGTGATTATCAGTTTATTATCAGTTAATTATCCCGATAGAAAATTATAAGCCTTATCGAAATTACTTTGGGTAAATTAGAGGGAAGTAGCTGAGCCGTTCACACTTTTACTACATTAGACTCGCTCTTAATGTATCAGATCAAAAAGTTACCTTGAATTTTAAGAAAAGTTCCTTATAAGTCACAATGAAGATGAAAGAAAGTAATTAAATTTTAAAAAAAAAAAAAATTAAATAATACTTTTTTATTTTTATTTTCATAATCTCAAAAATGGGCAAGATTTACATTTATAAATGAAACGCCAAGATATTGTTTTGTATTGATGTCTCATTGAAGATCAAAAGCCAGGTTTGAACCAGTGCGAAACCAAGAATCTTTTAAAGTTAATATTAGCCGTGCGTTTTTCGTGTTTTTATGCCCAATATGTTGTTGTATTTATGCTTTAAGTATCCCAACGTTTTGTATCAGTTTTTGTGAATTTTTCACTTTTTTTTTTTTTCAAACCTCCATCAAAACACAGAACAACATCGCCGTTTTAATGTTAATATAATACTATTGCTTTCACTAAACCTGCATTTTTATACAGAAGAATAACACATATAGCGACAAGCATAAAAATCTACGACAATTTGCAATAATTATTTTATTGCAATATTTTATTTTTATTTTCTTTTATGCTATCTTGACCTAACGTTCCCTCATATTTCAGATCGCATTCCAATTTACACGCCATTGTTTGTATTGCTCGTTAAGTAACACTAAATCATAGTGAAGCACAGTTGTTCCAACAAGAAATCACATCTCAATTGCTATATTTATTTATTTTTTTATTTATTTTTCACGATAAACTTTTGTCTTGTAACCTCGTGTGACGCGTTTACTCTTTTTTCAATTTAAAATCGCACATATAAACACAACCACATATACACTATAGAATTACCACAATGTTTTTTCTGGTATGATCATGAACTTTTTTGGGCTACAAACGAAAAAATAAAGGTATTTTTTTACTAACATTTTATACTTTGTTGATTACAGAAAGATCTGTCTCTAAAATTAACACTTCCTCCAAAGTCTTTTGGACCTGGTATGTCTCAAATGCTCAAAAACAAACTTCTGCAAGATGTCGAGGGCACTTGTACAGGTCAGTTTGGTTACATCATCTGTGTCATGGATGGTATGAATATCGATATTGGCAAGGGTCGAGTTATTCCTGGAAGCGGATCAGCAGAGTTTGAGGTCAAATATAGAGCCATTGTCTGGAGACCTTTTAAAGGAGAGGTTGTGGATGGTATTGTTACTACTGTTAACAATCATGGTATTTTCGTGGATGTTGGTCCATTAAGGGTTTTCATCTCTGGACATGTGAGTGGTGTTGGATAATGGTCAAGCAAGTGTTATCATTTCTTTTTTTCTAACCAAGGTTTTTTTATTATTTCATTGTTTAGTTAATTCCATCTGATATGACCTACAATCCCACTGCAAACCCTCCAGCATATGTGTCAGAAGACCAAACTATAGAGAAGGGCAGTAGGCTTAGACTGAAGATTGTGGGTGTGAGAGCGGACGTCGGACAAATGGTTGCAATGTAAGTTGTTGTTTGATTGTTGATCTGTATTTTCCCTTTTACTAACGTTTTTCTTTTCTGCAGTGGAACTATCAAGGAAGATTTCCTGGGTGTATTATAATGAAAAAAGCAAAAAAAAAAAAAAACCCCAATAAATTAAATTGATCGTAGAAACAAAAATTTTTTACTTATCAAAAACAGTAGCAATTTAAACTTCTAATGATGAATGAGGAAGAAGCAAACTAAAGGTGGACTCGTTCTCGGAAAGTTGTTTTAGTTCACTGAGAAATTTTTCAACGCCTGGTATCTTTTCTGTTGATTTAATGTTGATCTGAACCGCCTGGATCAGCAATTCAACAACTTTTTGGCTATGTTTTAATAGCGCCGAGTTTTTATCATCTCCAAATCGGCGTGATACAAGAACCAAAGCTTTTATCAAATCGTAGCGGTAGACAATAATTCTAAACCAACACACTCTAATCAAGGCCTCTGCTAATTTGCAAGTAGTTATCACTAACTCTTCTGAGAAAGTTACTAATGGATCACTTAAAGTGCCAACCACAATAGCGACTAGAGGCATTAGATGAGATGTAGTATATGATTTGAGATGATTCAAAATCAAGTCCGATGTAATATTGATGAAAGTTATCAAAGATTTGGTATGTGTGTGAGTGTGAGAAATGCCTGATAGAATTGCCTCTTGAAGATACTCCTTTTGAAGTTTATGTGGAGTAGAGCTAATATTCCAAATAGCGATGGAAGCTTTATAAGTGCTGTTTGTAAGTGAAATCGATATACTGGCAGGAGTTGATGGAGGAAGATACGCCAGACTTGGTTTCAAGGCTTTCCATAAAAGCGGAACTACACCAGTATTGACCAAAAATATCTTGTTGTTTCGTGTAATTAACAAAGATATTAAATCAGAGCCCTTTCTTTTAATAGCTGGATCGTGGTCATCAACAACATTTAGAACGCATGGCAGAAGAAAGGGCCAGTTGCTTTGAATATTGCTTTCTGAGCTGTTGGTGAGATATAATTCAAGTAATCCCAAAGTATACTGATTCTTAATCCGCCATGAGTCATTCTCTTCACGCTCAAGTTCTTCAAAAAATCGAGATCGAATAGTGTCATCTGAATTCAAAACTCTGCGGCCTGCTGAAGAAACAGATGGATGTGTGGCATGCTGAACAAACATGGGTTTTATCTCATTCAGCAAACGCTCATAAAAATCTGGAATAGATACTGATACATCGTTTATAAGACCTGTGACAGCATGATACAACTCAGACTTGTTTTTTATACTCCAAGGATATGATATGTCAATTTTGTAGCAGAGCAAGCTTTTAACTAAGCTGTCGTATGCGTTAACTTCCACACCAGCCTGACGAAGGTACATTATCCAATGGATGGTCACTACCAGCAACGGAGGCACTCCTTTGAATAAAAATTCTTGCTGGCTTTTGTATTTGTTGTCCAGCGCCTTTGTGAATTTGCCTTCGTACCATATCCATTCGCTATCTTGGAGTGTTGGCAAAAGGGCCTGGGAGAGCAAAACTGAAATTTGGCTAATCTGATCTGTACTGTATTTTGTAGAAGTTAAAGATACATCAAGTTGATTTAAACTGTTTTCTAAGAGTTTAACAGGGATTGTAGAATTAGAAATTGATTTCTTCCAATTGTTGAAAGTTGTGAGTCCTGAAACTATTGATGAAAGTGATGGCGTCGATGATAGTTCTTTTCTATATAATGTTAATACAAAACCTTTAATTTTTACAAGTATAACAATTAGAAAAAGATATGTGCTCACAATGGTGATGATACATAATCAAAAAAGAAAACTTCATTTTGATCTTCTATCATGACTAAATATTATAGTTATAAGGTATTTCTGTTTTGATTCAAAGGCTTGGGCTTGATTATGATTAAGAACCTGAACGAAGCATGATGAAGAAATCTTTAATTTTGCCTTTTCTTGATGGAAAAATAAATAATGATGAAAAAAAAAAACTCAGTCAGGCCCGGCCTACTCAAATTTCACAACTCTAGCTACACCAAGCCTTGACATAACAAGATATGAAAATACGTATTATACAACCATCATACCAAAGCAAACTTTAAATAATTCAAATTGGAATACTATGTACAAAATATGAAAGAAAACAACTATAGCATTTTTATCGTGATCATTAGAGGACTGAGTGGTCCACAAGCTTATCTCTGAGACTCTTGAATACTAACGACTGTGTGTTAATAACTAAATAAATAAATAAAAAAAAGTCAATAAAATCACAGTTTCAAGTACTTACAGCTTAACAATGCTGATATTGGTGTCAAGGAATCTGTTAAGGCAGTTGGTGAGACCTTATTTCAAACGTAGTTAGTTTAAGGAAAAAAAAAAAAAAAAAAGACATTACTTACAAGACTCCTCGTTGCGGTCCAAGGTGTTCGAGTTAATAGGACCAGTAATGCACTTCTTGAAGCACATGTCGGTAAAGTTGTGAATGGCTGGATAGTAAATCTTTTGTTAGCGATGAAAAACTTGAGTGTGAAGGCATGTTTCTCTAGTCACTTACACATTTGAACCTTAGACTTGGAGTTCTCTGACTCGATCCATTGAATGATCTCTTTACGAGAAGTCTCGTCGAGGTTAGCAAGAGCTGGGGAGTTGATTTCAGACATTTTTATAGATGATTATATCGAAGAGTAGTTGGTATCGTGAACCTATTTGTGAGAGTTAGTAAATATGAAAAATTTCCCCAATGAAATAAAATAAAATAAAAAAACATATCAAAAAAAAAAGCCTATGCAAGTCTGGGTTAGGTGTCTTGGAGCATTTGCACGTAACGGTTAATGCCATTTTCTACGCTAAAGAGTAAATTATGGGCCGAACCAATTCTCAGTCTAAGAAACTTTGTATATTTACAAATACAGGTTCTTCTTCACAAGATATTGACCGAGTTGGTCAACAGTGGACTTAATACGTGTATACGCCATGAAAACATGTCTAACGAGAATATCAGCGAACCAGATCAGCGTGTAAGAAACTTGATAGCTAAATACCATAATGTTGGCTTACTTCATCATGCAACTACATACACGAAGCTATCTACGATAGATCTGGGAAATACGTCGAAACTGAATAAAGTCGACCGGTTCATCACAGAACAAGTCTTCGATAACAATCCTGCCGGCATTAACGGTGAAGTTATATTTGATAGCGAACATGAAACTACAGTGGAGAAAGAAATTTTAGCAGCTCAGCAGCAGCTAAACATGTTAAATAAACAACTAAAAATTAAAAATGACGCGTCAATAAACAATAGTCTACAATTAAAGGATCGAATAGAAATCACATTGGAACAGACATGTCAGGATCTATGCAGATTGTCCCAACCAGAAGAATCTCATAGCAATGATAATGTCCAATATTATTCAATCAAAATACCGATACTAGAAGCGCGAATACGGGCATTGAATAAAGTAATCAAAGGACAAAACGACAATTTTTTATTGCCTACGGATGTGGTTATATTACCATTACTGATAAAAAGATTACAAACTCAGATTTCTAGTCTGTCTTCCCTACGTAATAATCTACTTGACAGGATAGAAGAAGAACAGACGGCCGGTAAATTTGATAATCGACTGATAAAGGAGCTTGATCAGATATACAAACTTTCTCAAGCAAGACGGAAAAAATTCAAAACTCTTGACAAAACTGTTTTTCACAACCGTTCTTCAGAAGCGGAAATTTTTCATTGGATCAAAGCTGAAATAGATAAGCGCAGTGAAATATCTGAACAGGAGTCGAGGCAGCTTATGCGGGCACTGAAACAAGTGATAAAGGAGCATATCGGTCCATTTCTTTTTGAAAACGTTAGTAAATTTCCACCAATTCCGCTAGTTGACACTTCATCTGCTACAACTATAAATATACATAAGAGACTGAAGCCTTTGACCCCATTCAATCCCAAAATAAAATTAAGCAAGGAATCAAAATCAAGTCCTGGCCCTCAAGACGAAAAAGCGGTTACAAAATCGTTGCTGCAGCTGTTACTGATGCTTTTGAATGACTTGATGTCTAATGATAATGAATTTGTCGAGATAAGTAGAGAGAATGAGCTAGCCGCAAGGCTTCTTTTTGCTACAGAGGTTGTCATTAAAGACGGCACGAAGCCTTTTTTGAAACTGAGGCCTTTTTCAGACCAACAATAGCATAATTCTGTTGTTTTAAAAAAAAAATTTTTTGAAAAAACATTTTAATATAAATCTTTATATGCCATATATACGTGAAAAAAAAAACTTTGTACCTGCATCATTATGATAGTCGTTATAATTAATTATTCCTGGTTTCCACTTTCCAAGTACCCAAGCCTGGTATAAGGCTCCTCAAATCCGTCAAATCAATATCATCCAAGTACAAATGATTCGGTGCCTTGAATACCTCATTCAGCATACCAGATTTAATATCGGTTACTAGGTTTTCGTTACGTAGAACGGCCGAAAAAGGTGCTACCAGGTACACATTTGTCGCAGTTAGCGATAGACTAGAGTAGAGGCAAAGTCTATTTATGATTTCATTGAGAATCTCAGGAGAAGCCCCCATTAGATCAACAACTGTCAAGTTAACAGCTCGATTCAAAATGCTGTTGCTAATTTCGTTGTTATTAGTATTGATCAGAATTTTAGAAGGCCCCTTTGAAACTACAAGCTTATCTTGGTCCAGGGATTCCTCTAATGCGTCGATGTATTGAAATACTGGCTGATACCGAAAGACGTTATCACCTCCACCAGGTATAGTTTCGTCGGGATCTATGACCTGCACAGAGTGCACTGGCTTTCCTAGCAGCCAGATAGGCGGTGAGTACGTCTTCCACCACAAAAAAATATTGTTTTGTGCAAGCGATTGTGAGCTGTCTACCATTTGCGATATATGGACCTGAGTAGGAATGATTCCTCCTTGATGAAACAGGCCCATCAGTAGGCCCATCACAATGTTGAATGAAATCCACGCAATAAAAAATGCTGAATAGAGCAATTTCCTCTTTTTCAAAAGATCAAAATCAAGGCAGCAACATAGTAATGGAATGATAGGTATGAGAAACCGAACCTCCTGGTGCTGTACAAATGAAAGAATCACTAATCCTGAAATTGCCGATTGGAATGGTATCGAAGTAATGTATTTAGTCGAGATTAGCAAAGCTAATGCTGGGCCAAGAAGTTGCGGCAAATTCACAAATAAATGCTGTAATCTCGAATGGATTCCATGGAGGGCTAGATTTGTGGAATCAATATTATAGATTAGATTGTTGAGGGGGGCCACAACTAGAGGGGTATCGCCGCCTAGATTGTTCATGGCTTCAAATAGTTGAAAAAAAGTACTAACAGATTCATCGTAATTTGCCGCAACCAAGACCCAAATCGTGTCGAAATAAATGGCGACAAGAGACGTAAAAAAAAAAGACGCCAAAAGAGTCAGAAACGCTAAGGGATAGCGAATGTACCAGACAAGGAGCCTCAGCCCAGGAATAATGAGAAAAGCGGGGAATGTCACTCTATTGAACAACCCAAATGCAACTAATGAGCCTAACAACAAGGAGTCTGTGTGTCTAGCAAAGAGGTAAAGCCTTTTTGTTTGAAATTCATGAATTATTACTAAACACCAAAGCAGCAAAACAGTTTCCACAGAATTTGAGAACGTATGGGACTGGTATGTCCAGCTCACATATGATGTGCTGTAAAAAAACAAAGCAGCAAATTTATGGTTCTTAGACATTGTTAGTCTATCAAGCGCCATGTCTGACAAGATCCAGCTACCTAAATTAAATAGTAGCCGTAAGGAATAGAGTACAAGTGTTGGATTAACCTTGGTAGCACCGAACATAGTCTGAATGAACGTCATGGGTAGTCCGTAGATGGTCCAAGCAATAAAGTAAGATCGTGCTGGAGCCTCACCTGAAAATTCCCACGACTTCTTAGTAGCCCATCCAAACACCACGTCAGCTAGCGACTCAGGACCTTGAAAATGTTCATCTGGATGGATATAACTAGGCGATATCGAAAGCCATGTGCGAAGAACAATTGCGGCAAGAATGAGTAGTCGCCAGGGCCAAGAAGACTGAAAAATTTCAGGGTGTTTTTTAGAAGGAGACGGAGATCTGCGAGCCATCTTTCATTGTGGAGAGTAAAGATTGGTGTTCAAAAAGCCAGACAGAAATAATAAAAAAAAATATATATATATATAAACTATCTATAAAGAAAGTAGAAAAAGTAAAAAGAGAAAGAGAGAAATTCATTTAAAAAAAAATTGTTATTAAAAAATACCATCACCTTTTGATCTCTAGAAGCCAAAACAAGAAAAGAAAAAAAAAAGGCTCAAACCATACAATGGATCTGGACAAAACTCTTAAATAAGAGTTTTTTTTTTTTTTTAATGAAAATGAAAGAAAACAAAAAAAAAAAAAAAAAAGTTACAAAGATGTGCTGGTCGATACGACTTGATGGCCAACACCTTCACTTCTATAACTAAAGCAACAGAAATGATTTACTAACAAAAAGCTAAATAAAATCAATGAAACATTAAAATTTGGAAGAGTGAAGAGATTTATACTCATTATTCGTTACAACGTCGCGGTGTCCATTCGCTGAAACTCTTCAACGCTAAAGCCAGGAGGGTCAGAGACAATATGGATCTGGTCTAAATGGTTGGGTATTATTTGCACGTAGGTGGAAGGAATGTAACCAACACGTCCATCCCGCGTCTTGACCTTCCACCACTGTGACGGCTGGCCTGTTGGATCTTCCTTGGCAATTATGGAAAGTAAGTCGTTTTTGTGCAACTCAATCTCAATCTGCGGGTTTTCTGGAACAAAATCGTACAGCGCTGTGCAAATTTCGAGGGGCCGCCCATCGCTAGTGGGCACATGCGGTTGATATCCATAGTGCTCTTGAATCTGTGCCTGGTATCGTCTGTTTTGTTCAGTCATTGACTTGATAGCTCTGCTAAGCAAATATGGAACACCCAAAACCAGCGACAGTAGTATCACCAGAGGCTTATATGAAGGTCTAGTCCCTAGAGGTTCTCTCTTAATAACAGATTTTTTCGTGGATCCGTCCTCTGTTTCAGCATTTCCAGTGCCTTCTTGTCCCTCCTGATCTTCTAAATCTTCTTCTTCGGGAAACTCTCTACCCTGAAGCCTGGCTAACAGTTTCTTTGCCCACCGAAGTAGCGCATAGATGCCGAGGACCTTTCCCAAAGTATGTTTTAAGTAGCCAATCTGTTCAGCCACAGAAATCATGGCAAAAAAAGACGAATGAGTTGCCATATAAGTCGATTCAAGCATCTGGGCAAATCCTGAGAAGGCTCCTACTATTGACTCAATAAGTTGAAATGTTGCTGCGGTGCTACTTTCAAAATTTCCGGGCCCATTCATCATATTTCCACCATACATCATTCCACCAAATCGTGAATATGGCGATCCATATGACCCATATGATCCATATCCTCCATACATGCCGCTGCCATAGCCACTGCCGTAGCCACCGTATGATCCATATCCTCCACCCATACCGTAACTAGACATGCCGCCATAGCCTGTTCCATAATTTGATAAACCACCACCATATGGAGAGTAGGACGAAATACCCGTGGTATTTAATCCAGTGTTTGATATAGATGACTGCTCAGGTATTGTTGTGAGTTCTGTTGACGTTTGAGTCATAGTTCCTGGAATCGCAGCTGCTGATGATGTTGATGCCACATTGGTTAGCGATGTGTCTGTTGGTGTACCTGAAGACACCTCCCAAGGCTTTGGTCTCGGCGCAGTAGACATGATTTGTCGTTGTATGCCGGTGATAAGAAAAGATGGGGAAGGTTGGAAATTTATAGACTAACTTGAGGGGTTAGGGTATAATTTAACCGAGGGAAATGCACAAAAAAAAAGTGCCGATGAGAACACAGAGCAGATAAGTGTGACAATAATTACTGATCTCCAAAGAAAAAAAATTATTGAATCAGGGTCGAAACAAGAATATTGTAATCTCTCAAATTTTTGTAACAAAAAAAAAGATATTATGTTTACACATCATTAACTGAAAAGCGACACTTGTTTTTTTAGGAGTCTAGATGCCGAAATACTCGCTTACTTTGGGATCACCGTAAAGATCTTGATGAATCATTTTTCGTTTTCGTTTCTGTGATTCATCGTATTGTTTAGCTTGAGGTGTATTTGATATTGTATGCTTTTGTTGTTCTTGTTTGGTGTTTTCAAATAAAACACCGATCCCGTATTTATCATTCTTTATCTTAGTGTTAATAGGAACTCGCGAGCCCTCCCGTCCAGGCACACCCAGACCAGTTGGAGTGAAGGGTGACCAGCCATACTTAACCAAATATCTATAGCCAGTACTTTGAGAATCAATCGATAAAGCACTCAGTGGCGCTTGTGGATTTGATAGAGCTGACAGATGTGCTGCATTCATGTTGTGTCGTTCAGGGTCGTATATTGGAATCTGACATACTTCGCAGATTTGATATTGCTGACTTTTTTGCTGATAGTCAGTTTTAGCAACAGTTTTTATATCTGATTGAATAAGATCTTTGTAAAATGAGGCTACTTGCTGACCATTGGCATTGAGCTTCTCCTGGTTTGTGATCTGTTCCTCTTCTGATTTAGATTTGACAAATGCAATAAATGGACGTTTCGAATATCCAAGTGAAAAAGACGTTACTTCTTGCAAGTTGTAGTTTGTCTCCTTGGTATATGTCATTTTTTTTTTTTAGGTATATTTGGTTCCATCAAAAGATGTCTTGTTGTTACGTAGTGTTGCTGCGATTTGAAAGTTAGAACGACGAAGGGAAAAAGAAATTCAAAACTCCCAAAAAAAAAAAAAAAAAAAACAGACATTTGTCAGATTACATGAGTTCAAATTTCAAATGCCAAATTCTGGTTTTTTTATTCCTATATTTATTTAAAATACCTTCACTTTCTCGATAAATAATATCAACGATGGTTGCTCTTATGAATGAACAAGAGTTTGATTTACAGGCAAATCCAATAACTTATCAAGACAATAATAACAGCGACCACAGTGATATATGGGCCTCTGATAGTGATATCACAACACGGCAACAAGAGGATTCTGTTGGTGATATTCCTCGGCTGCGACGCGAGCATCATACTGCAGGCTATCGTGAAGCTATTGCTATATTTAAAGATCAACATCTTCAAGAAGGATTTGACTTTGGCTACCCATTTGGTTCAGTAGTTGGATTGGAAGTTGGTGAAATATTGGGCACTTTACAAGGTCTGGGGCTACATAGTCTAGAACGGGTGGCAAAAGATGAGTTGAGCCCGGAAGTTTTATTTTCAAACAAATTCTATGATGAAACGGATGAGTTAGCTAGACCGAAATTTGTAGGTAGTCATCCTGAGGTTGAACGTTGGAAGAAGAAGGTTGAGGAGGTCGTCAAGGAGCATCTTTTGTAAGTCAAAATTAAGTGACTAACTTGGAACATAATTTAGTGATATGACTGAATGATTAAATGAAATATATTACAAATAGACTAGTATTCAAATAAATTAATTGGAGTTTCTAATGTACTGCTCAAGTTTCTCGGCTCTGGCCTCGCTGTCAGACTTTTGCACAGATTTCAGAGCTGCCTGGTATCTAGTTTGTATGTCTTGAGCTGAACTATCGTTGATCTCACCCTTTCTATCGGTGTAGTTATATTCTCTACCCCGGCTAGAAGACAGAAAATCAATGTCTTCTTTACGTCTGTTTGTAAGATCATCAGGGTAGTCATCAGGATCAGCCTCTTCTTCATCGTTGTCCTCAGCATCAGATATTGAGTCTGCTTGGATTGGCTTAGAACCACTCTTTTTCAAATCTTTGTCATCATTAATGCCCATATCCTTCAATAACGAAGACAGATTAG
This sequence comes from Geotrichum reessii, assembly GCA_013305925.1. Taxonomy (NCBI): domain Eukaryota; kingdom Fungi; phylum Ascomycota; class Dipodascomycetes; order Dipodascales; family Dipodascaceae; genus Geotrichum; species Geotrichum reessii. The sequence goes on from QVTG01000092.1 coordinate 41,516, forward strand.
CAGCTTTTCTTTCTTTTTCAGATTCTTCTCTGTCTTTTAAAATTTGTTCTCTTTCAGTCTTGTAGTCACGGTTGTATTCTTCGACTTTATTATCAACAGCAGCCAAAAAGTCGTCCATACCTTCGCCAGTGTATGCAGAAACAGAGACAACATCCAGATGATTATAAAACTCCTCCAGCATTAACGACATTGAGTTCATTAGTGACCCCATGTAACCAGTACTATTCTCACCTTCTCCATTCAGATCTTCATCGTTATGCAAACTAGTCTGGAAAGCCTCAAAATCCTTCATCCACTCCTTTGCAAATGCGGCATCTTTCACATCGGTTTTGTTAAATACAATAATCATTGGGAGCTTTGTCTTGTAAAGAATCGAACAAGCGTACAACATATTTGACATAAAAGTGGTTGGCGAAGAGGTTCTGGGAGTATCAACAATATAAGCAATAACAGTTGGAAAAGAAGATGCCAAAGCATCAGTGATAATAGCACCCGATGCAGACCAAATGAAACATTCAATTTGGCCTGGTGTGTCTACAATAATGTGATCGATACTGGGTGCTCTCTTTTCAGCAATAGATAGCACCTGGTCAATCTTAGTGGAAAAAAGATTGAGAGAAGTCATTATTGCGCCGTTGGGTCCCAAATTGTACTGTTCCATGACTTTCTTGTAGTTGATAGAATCTCTGATATCAATATTAGTTCCAAACGGAACTTTGAGCACGGCAGGGTCAAGATTGATGACATAGGGAACTTTTTGTTTCGAATGAATGTGCGAGTTGAGTCTTTGCATAAAAGTTGTCTTGCCAGAGCCGGCCATACCAATGCAAATAACAGTAGCAGGAGGTGACATGATTAAGTATTGTAAGTTGTTGCTATGTGTTTGATAAATGTTAGTTGAAAGACAATCCAAAAAAATTTTAAGTCAAAAGGAATGAAGGTTGATTTCTATTTATTGAGATATGAGATTTTTGACATTGGGAATTACAAATCAGCCCTAACCCAACAAAGCCCTCAATTAGACAACGAGAAAAAAAGTTCAATGCTGATAAATTTTGTGATAGAATTTCAAAATATGGAAACTTTTGGACCTTCAGTATCATCAACATGGTGTTTTTGATATTATAGTAAAGTTTTTATATTTCTTTGAGTTACATTCTATAATTGTTGAAAACGTTTTACATAGAGTAGTATCTTTGCTAGCTCAATTGGTAAAGCTTGTAACTTTCAATATTAGTTCTGGCAGAACTACATACATTACAAGGTTGGGGGTTCGAGCCCCTTCGTAGGACTTTAAATTATTTTCCAAGAGTTTTTTTTTTGTGCTGTTGTTTTTTGAATTGAAAGACATTCAGTCTTTTTTTGATCTTTACCACCTTTTATTTTAGAACTAATACCAATTGACAACCATCTACAAACCAATCCTGCAATGGCCGTCCCTGACTTGATTTTGGACCCAAATCTGCGTATTTGGGTTTTGTTTCCCATTTCATTCATTATGATTTTGTTTGGTTTGATCAGACATTATGCAAATGTCTTGTTAATATCAAACCCAAAGATTGGTGATGTTAAGTCAGTTCGAGAGCAGTAAGTATTCTTTTTTTTCTCATATATTGCCTTAATTTTCTTCTGAACAATTCAATAACAACTAATTAATTATCATTTTTTTTCATGACAGGCAATTTTTGGCATATGCAAACTCGCTTAAGCTTAATAGCATCAATCTTCCCACTAATGCGTTCATTGAACGCCAGCAGTACTACAATGAACAATTCAAGAACGGTCGATACTTGAAAAACCCTGAAGCTGCAGGCAAAGCTCCCTCTTTAACTGATGCCAGTGCAATGGACGGCATGATTGCGATGGTTAAAGGCCAAGCTATGAACTTTGTCCCTCAGACCCTTATGATGAGCTGGATCAGCACGCTCTTTAGTGGGTTTGTGCTCATGCGCTTACCGTTTCCGCTCACGGTACGATTCAAAAGTATGCTGCAGTCTGGTGTGGTAACAAATGATCTTGATGTCAGATGGGTTTCGGCCGTATCGTGGTATGTGCTGAATCTTATCGGTCTGCAGTCAGTTTTTTCGCTTATTTTGGGCCGCGAGAACAGTAAGTATTTCTTTTTTAAAAAAATTATTCAAGTGTGTTTTTTTTTTATATATATTAGTATTCTAAACAGTTTTTTTGCAGCTGCCTCAGGATTACAACAACAGCAACCTAGTGTTAACATGCTGCAGCCTGGTATTGATCCTTCTAAAATTTTCAAAGCCGAAGCTGAAAATTTGGAGCTTGTTGCACCTTGGTGCATTTTCGATGGCATTGAAGAAAGAGTGCTACGTTCGGAGAATGCATAGATTTAAACCATACACAATTTTAACTTGTTTTATCATATTAACTTTTTGTTGTTTGTTTGTTTGTTTTTTACATATGTACCAACTCTCGGGTCTTCTAGTAGGAATCAGTGCCGTTGACAATGACATTGTTAATCTGGATAATGTGTTAGCAAGTATAGGATATGAAATCATAGTAATAAAAATATTGCATACCTTCAAAATCATTCTAGTCAATTGTGTTGCAAGAAGCAGCTGTTGACGCTTTCCAATAAGCGGATCAACAACAAAGTTCTCTCTCATATCTGAAAGTAAAGTTAGTGTCATAGTTTCAAAATTTTTTTGTTTTAATACCAAAAAAAAAAAAAAAAAAAAAAAAAAATGAATAGTTCACTTACCGTTGTTACCAGTGCCCAAACAATCAACACCCAGTCTAGGGTTCTTTTCCAAAACTTGTCTAGACTTCAAAGAAGCAAGAGTCTCAATAGGAGGTAAACCAGAGTTTTCAGCAAGAGCCATAGGAATGGCATCCAAAGCGCTCGAAAACGCTCTGAAAGCATATTGATCAATACCAGTGTGCTTGTCAGCCTCCTCAGCAACAGCTAGAGAACTGGTAATCTCAGCAGCACCACCACCATAAACGACACGGTTATCACGAACCAAGTTGCGAACAACACAAATAGAATCGTGAATAGCACGTTTAGCCTCGTCTATGATCATCTTGTTACTGCCACGAACAAAAATGGTAACAGCTCTGGGGTTGGCACATTCTTCAATAACCAGCATTCTGTCGCGAGTAGTGCCAAAAGTAAGCTCTCTGACAGCACCGGCAGTTCCCAGCTTCTCAGGCTTCAAGTCCTCAAATCTAGGAACAATTCTACCCTTCGTGGCAATAGCCAAAAGTTCGATTTCAGGGCCACCCACCCATCTAACAGCTGGTAATTTGTTCTGTAATAATAAGTGGTTGGCTTCGTCGTCAAATCCCCATTGGCAAATAACAAGATTAGCGCCAGAATCCTTAACGTATTTAATCATTTCAGTGAACTTATCGTGTTCATATGTCTGTAATTTCTTAAACTCTTCAACAGAGGTGATATCCAGCTTGTGTTTGGTCTTGGGCTTAGGAGGCTCAAACGGGCAGGTAAGAATAGCCAGTTTAACGTCAGTCAAACTGCGAGGCATCTGAGGGTGTGACATATCCTTGTCAAGAATGACACCCTTGATCAGCTTGGTGTCTTCCAAAGAGCCACCAACTTTACCATCAACCTTAATCAATTCGAAATCGACATCCTTGCGGTCTAAATCAGCAACCTGCAATACTGAATCGACGGCAATGTTAGCAAATTTTTCGTGAAACTTAGACACAATTTTGCTTCCTAATGAAGTTCTGGCGGCCTTTAATAAATTTGTCTTATCTTCTCTACTGACGGGAATGTTGTCGCTGATGGCGTCGAGGTGTGAAACAGCAATTTGACAAGCCTGATCGTAGCCATTAGCAATTCTGATAGGATGAATTCCCTTATCAATAAGCTCAGCAGCCTGCTCCAACAAAGCACCAGCAAGAACAACAACACCAGTGGTACCATCACCGATCTCATCATCTTGTGATCTGGAGAGCTCAACAAGAAGTTTGGCAATTTGATTCTCAATTTGCATCTGACTTAAAATAGTAGCACCATCATTGGTGATAGTGATATCACCATCGGGAGAGATTAAGATTTTATCGAGACCTCTGGGACCTAAAGAGGTCTTAACGAGGTTCGCCACGGTTTTAGCGGCCAGAATGTGTGATTTGACAGCCTCAACGCCATGAGCGCGCTTCTTTTGGCCTTGATCTCTGACAATAATAAAAGGTCTTCCCATCTCATCCTGAGCTACAATAGCATTGGAGAGATCGGGCATAGCCATTTGTTGCTGGTGTTGTGCCATCTTGTTGATTAATAGAGGTTGGTGTCTCTAACAGATTTAAAAGGAGGTCTGGAAGGAGCGAAGAAACTTTTTTGTTGTCCAAATTTCAATGATAAAAAATTAGGTTAAGGGTTCAGTTCAAGTCCCAAACTGACTAAGCAATTTTTTTTTTTTTTTTTTTTTTGGACTTTTTTCAACGCCAAAAATATCTTGGACAATTTGTATTAAAAAAATTTCATATTTAATATTTGTTTCTTTAATAATAATAATAATAAATCCTTTACTTAAGTCAATAATTCACAGAAATGTCTGCTGTCGGAAGTTTAATATTTTGCAATAAGTGCGGTAATTTGCTTGATAGTGTCACCGGCGAATCCAAGCACATTTCATGCTCTCAATGTTCAACTGTCTACGATGCAAAGAGTATGTATGAATCCGATAATAGCTTATCTGTGTTTATTCTAACTTAAAACTTCAGAGTTTGCTGGTATTTCCGTTGTTACTACTTCTGCCGAAGATGCTTTTCCTTCTGCTTTAAGATCTAAGAGATCTGTTGTCAAGACTGCCATTAACAAGAACGAACTTGAGGAAGGCGCAACTGTAAGTACCTTGCCTAATCGCGATGTTAGCGTTTACCTAACTTACAAAATTCTAGATTAAAGAAAAGTGTCCTTCTTGTGGTCATGATGAGATGCAATACCATACTTTGCAGTTACGAAGTGCTGATGAAGGTGTAAGTACATTTTTTGTTGTTTTAAACACGAATATTTTGCTAATTAATTACTAGGCTACTGTTTTTTACACATGTCCGAAGTGTAACTACAAGTTCCGTACTAACAACTAGAAGAGCTTACATTTTTCATCTTTAAAATCTATTATTTTTTTTTTCATCTTTTTTTCTTTTTTGTTATCGCATTTACGAATCCATCAACAACCTTATTGATATTTTTCTTATAAAAAAACCATCTAATATAGATACTTCTTACTCAGTTGGATCAATTAGTCTTAGGTCTTCCACCGAGAATGGAATGTCGTTTCTCAACAAAATGTGACCTGGACTATGCGCTGATCGATATAAATCGGGTTCTGGGTGAGGGTGGAAACCAGTTCGAGGACAAGCCTTAATAATATCAATACCATGAGGGTCAGTAAGTCTGAAAACACCCCAAGCTGGCTCATGTTTAGGGGCACAGACAACAGCAATGGCCTCTGGAAGCATGATCTGGTAGGAGTTCTGAGTATGAATGTCAACAGAAGATAAGAAGCATGACTGTGTGGGGTGTGTGTGAATCCATCCGAGAATAAACAAGTCGTTCTCATCTAGGTAGTTGAATAGCATTTCTTCGTGTGTGGTATTACAGGTGTCCGAAGTAGATTCTTGGTGAGGTATAACCAAACGAGTGATGAAAAAAGCGTTATGCTGAAGTTTTCCACAAAGCATTCCGCAAGTTTCAAGATTTTTTCTCGTATTCGGCAAAGCAACCTCAAGAAATTTCGAGCGTAGACCCTCAGGAAGAAAAACTGTACGAAGTGGTGCTCCTCCCTCAGTTGTACATTTAGATTTGAACTTATGAACTGATTTCTCGGCTGTCTGAGAAGGTTCTAAAGAGAGCTTAGATGGAAGAGGTGGCGGGGTATTAGTATTTGGTCTAATAGGGGTCAAAACACTAGATAGCTGTGGTTTCGGAGGCAAAGCAGGCAATACAGAAATTACCTGAGATGTAGGAGTTGAATAATGAGATTGATACTGAGAAATAGGATATGCAAATGAGTCGTAGGTCTTAACTACACTAGGTGATGTCGATTGGATTTGACTCGCTTGAGGATCTTGTAAGTTACGTATGCTTGCCAAATTTTTTTCATGATCAATGTCAGAAATGCTGAAAGAAGATTGATCCAATTCATTATCTTTTGGCTGCTGATATCTCTGTCGTATTGCTTCTCTTTCTTTGAGTAGCTGAGTTTTTTGAAGCTGTTCAATTTCGTATGCTTTAAGGCGTTGGTTGATGATTGGTTTCAATCTTTCCATTGATTCCAATGAAAGCATCGCCTATTATGTTAGTTAAATCTCAGAAAAAATCGTTTAATTGATACCTACTTTTTTTTCCAATCGTTTTATGATCTTCTTGTTTTGTGGAAGTCTGGACTGAGGATGTGTTGGCAAAGAGTTGAGCACCAAACTGACAAGTTAGTGAGGTTCAGGTAAATATAAATGGATAAAAACTTACTTTGTGAATCTGGCATAAAGCATGTAGGCTTCTTCAAAGTCACCATCACGATCGTACGACTCTGCCTAAAGAATCAGTTAGGAAAAGACAATATGAAGACAAATGAAAAGAATATTGCTTACCTCATTAATGATTCTGTTGGCAATATGAGACCAGACATGGAACGGAGTCGGCAATGAAAAATCGTAGTTGTTAGATTTTTCTACCAGCTCTGAGATGGATTGTGGTCTACTCATGACGGGTATAGATATGTATGACTAGTCGGTGATAGCGAAAAGACTGTGAGTGTAGTGGAGCGAATTTAAAAGTTGGGAGATGAAAGGTTGAATAAACTCAAAAAGGCTGTTTTTGTCCTGAAATTGTACTACAACCATAAAGGTTATGGCACTTTATAAAAAAAAAAAAACAGCTCCGATTAAGTATTAATTACTTTACTATTTCTATAAACGTACATATACTTATGTACATGAATTTCAAGAAAAAAATATAGATATATTAATGACTTTATTACTAAGTTCTTTACATGTTAATAGATTGGTTGTGTGAAGGATTTTTCAAAATGCGTTTTGTATTTAACTGTCATAATTTTTGTCTGTGTTTAAACACCATATTACTTGAGATTTTAACCAAAAACAAAAAAAACACTTTAGAAGCAGCATGCTCAAATACTTACAATCCAACTAGATAGAAAATCTGTTTATTGTCCTTACATCACATCGTTACATAATTCTTACCACCCAGTCTAAAATTTTTTCTTTCTTGTTGAATTTTAGCAGTCGATGATTGAAATGACACCAGGGCCCTGGGTTGGGTTATTTTCACATTGTTACCATAATGCTACTACCAATTAACTGTTTATTCCTGACTCTCATTGGATTTTTTGCAAACTATTGTCACTAGATTTAAAACTATCTATTAGTAGTTAACTGAAATAGTTCAATTATTGAAAGATTCCTTTAATTTGCACACTAGACAGTCATTTTCTCGGAGCAACTGACTTTCAGTATTGTTCAAGTGGTTCTATTCGACCAGCAGGTAGTAACTATGGTTGCAGCCCTGACTTTTTTGCTCAGCTTTTTATTTGCCACGCCGTTTCATTCTACTAATAGTACGTGGTTGTTTTTCCGTACCACACAAGTACCATTCAGGTACAACACACAATACTCTGGGTAAGGAAAAACTTCAGGGTAATTTATTAATTTAGTCTCGTATATCACGTGATCTAAAAATTTTCATTTTCATTTTTTTTTTCTTGCCGATTCTCATTTAAGAAAGTTCCCTTCTTTTTCTTTAGGCAACCATCCTATTATCATCGAATTCACAAGACAAAATGGCAGTTTCCGCATCAAAAGCTAAGAGAGAAGCTAAGAGAGCTGAGAAGGGCAAGAAGTCTAAGAAGACCTCTGCCGAAGAAGTTGATGAGACTTCCGAAACCATTGCCAAGTTGAAGTTACAACAAGATGAGCATGGTATCTCTGACCGTGTCACAACCGGCGTTCTTGCCAGTTTGACCACTTCAAGAGATATTAAGGTTACCTCTGTCTCTCTTGTTTTTCACGGTAAAGTTCTTGTTCAGGACACTAGTTTGGAACTTAACTTTGGCCGTCATTACGGTCTTCTGGGTGAGAACGGCTGCGGTAAGTCTACTTTGCTGAAGGCTATTGCTGCTCGTGAATACCCCATCCCCGACCAGATTGATATCTACTTGCTGAATGAGCCTGCAGAGGCTACTGAATTTTCTGCTCTTGAATATGTCGTCCGCGAGGCTGAGCACGAGCTTCAAAGACTCGAAAACCTTGTTGAAAAGATTCTTGAGGAGGAGGGTCCTGAAGCTCCTGCGCTTGAAGATCTTCACGAGAGAATGGACGAGCTTGATCCTGCTACTTTTGAGTCTCGTGCTTCCGTCATCTTGATTGGTCTGGGTTTCAACAGTGTTACCATCAAGAAGAAGACCAAAGACATGTCTGGTGGTTGGAGAATGCGCGTTGCCCTTGCTAAGGCCCTGTTCGTCAAGCCCACTTTGCTTTTGCTCGATGATCCTACTGCCCATTTGGATTTGGAGGCTTGTGTTTGGTTAGAAGAGTATCTTAAGAGATTCGACCGTACCCTGGTTCTTGTTTCTCACTCTCAAGATTTCCTGAATGGTGTCTGCACTAACATGATTGATATGAGACAACAGAAGCTCATGCTTTACGGTGGTAACTATGACTCTTACATTAAGACTAGAGCCGAATTAGAAACCAACCAGATGAAGCAATATAACAAGCAGCAAGAAGAAATTGCCCACATCAAGAAGTTTATTGCATCTGCTGGTACCTACGCTAACTTGGTCAGACAAGCTAAGTCTAGACAGAAGATTCTGGATAAGATGGAGGCTGATGGTCTTATCGAAAAAGTTGTCCCCGACAGAGTCTTTTCATTCCGTTTCCCTCCTGTCGAGAAGCTCCCCCCTCCCGTCTTGTCTTTTGACGATGTTACATTCTCTTACTCTGGTAACCCTGAGGACAACCTCTACGAGAACCTCAACTTCGGTGTGGATATGGACTCTCGTATTGCCCTTGTCGGTCCCAATGGTGTTGGTAAATCTACTCTCCTTAAGTTAATGACTGGTGCTCTTGCTCCTACTGGTGGCCGTGTCTCCCGTCATACTCACTTGAAGATTGGTGTCTACTCCCAGCACTCTGCTGATCAGCTTGATCTTTCTAAGAACTCTCTGGAATTCGTCCGTGACAAGTTCCCTCATATCTCCCAAGACTTCCAGTACTGGCGTGGTCAACTTGGTAAGTACGGTCTTACTGGTGAAGGCCAAACTGCGAAGATGGCTACTCTTTCTGAGGGTCAAAGATCTCGTGTCGTCTTTGCCTTGTTGGCTATTGAAGCTCCCAACATGATTTTGTTAGACGAACCTACTAACGGTCTCGATATTCCTACTATCGACTCACTGGCTGATGCCATCAACGCTTACGAGGGTGGTACTGTTGTCGTGTCCCACGATTTCCGTCTGTTAGACAAGATTGCCAAGGATATTTACGTTTGCGAGAACAAGACTGCTACTAGATGGGATTCCTCCATTCTTGCTTACAAGGCCAAGCTGGCCAAGAACATTGTTCTTTAAATGCTTTTTTATTTCATAATCACAATCATTGCTTTTTTTTCGTTTTTAATATTAAGTTTTACTGTACTGTTTTTTATGGAAATTGTAGATATTATTTCATTAACTACTTTATTATTTATTCACAATCAGTTATAACTCAACTCCTATTATTTTGCAAAAATTATATTGCTTTGAAATAGAAAGTAAACATCAACTTGATCAAAAAAATATATATATATATTATTGATAATTTAAACAGTATTATATGCTCAACTCTTTATTGCATTGGAAGTGTCTTCTGGTACTTCTGCAACTGCCTTCTTTTTCTTCTTTTTCTTTTTCTTTTCACCGTCATCTGCTGCATCCTTGGATATCGAACTCTTTTTTTTCTTCTTTTTAGGCTTCGCCACTACCTCGTCACCAATGTCTGCGGCAGAACCGCCAACAGAAACTTTTGACTCAAACTTCTTACGCAGTTTTTCAAGTTCTTCCTGTCCCTCTAAATCTTCAGATTCAGGTGCTTTTAGATCAAAATTAGCAAGAAGACTCGAGTCAATGCGCAGCGCAGAACCCTTATTGTTGCTGTTGTTGGAAGAATGTGTCGTCGATGTAGTGGGATGAATGAGTCTGTTATTACTTTCGTCAGATTCTATCGCACCTTCTACTAACTCATCTTTCATAATAGCAACCTTTGCGCGCCGCTTGCGCTGTTGTTTTTGTTGACTTAGGTCAAGCTTTGTTACAGGGATATTATCAATATCTAACGACGATCGTTGTGAATTTTCATTTTGACCCAAACGGTGCTTGTGTATCTCATCCGGGGTCAGTGATCTAGAATCAGGTAGAGGAGTTCCAGAACCAGAAGGAACAGATATGTAAAATGGATCATCCTTTTGTCGTTCCAATCTCTCTTGTCTTCTTTTTTCGCTCTCTTCGGAATCTAATAGCAAATTAACCTTAGATGTGGGTGTAGAGACAGATGATTTCCACTCTTCAGTATTCTGCACCACGACCACAGGCGCAATGCCACCACCTCCTAAGATATCCCAGTCTTCTTCAAATTCATCATCTGAAACCAAGTCAGGTTCGTAGATTTGCTGATCTAAATCAAGACCCTCAGGCACTGCAATTCTCCATTGAGAATCTGGGGCTACAGGGTTAAGCTCATAACTGTTAAATAAAGATGGAATAGCGACTGTAAGTAACCTTGGTGCTTCAAGGGCGTCTTTGGGATGTTCTTCTAAAGCCTGCTGAATTAGCTTAAATAGCTCCAAAAACTCAACTGATCTTTCTTGGACCTCAAAGTAAAGAGAAGTAGAGAAGAGTTCGAGAAAACTAACGATTTTATCAGTTAGTTGGTTGGTGACTTCGGATTTGTTAGCGGTCCAGCCAACTGAAATGTTAACAAAATAAGTATAAATTTTGACAACGGTTTGAATGCCAATGATTGTGGCATTAGCTAAAGCTTCTTGATTCTCCTTCACATCCAGCCCAGAGCCAGTGGCCCAGCTCGAGTTGTTAGCAATTAACGACATAATTACAAACACGACTTCAACAGGATGTGCATGATACTTGGGGTATTCGCCAATAATCCACAAAACTGCGGGTAAAACAGAAGGCATATGAGAGAAGCAGTACTGTCTACTGGCCAAGTTGACTGAAGCAAGAACAACAGTATCTCTAACTTCCTTGACACGAACCGAAATGTCTCTAAGCTGTTCGCCAATTTCAGCACCAACCTCATCAGCTCCATCGGCTAATTGCACAAGCTCCACAAGAACGCTTGAATACCAGTCAAAGTCAGGTAAATCGTTATACATGTTTTTAGAGCACATCTCAATGATTTTTCTGATAACAGAAACTCTGTAAGACTTGGGCATGACAAAGGAATCTTTCTCAAGCAAGTCAGGTGTAAGCTGAGCTTTTAGTCTAGTCACAATCTCAATAATTGTATCTTCTGTCACCACTCCTGAAATCATATCCAGAGCCCGTTCTCTGATAGTCAAGTCCGCATCATCTACACATTCCAAGATAATATCCTGGTGACTATTAACAAAAACAGGATGAACTTTGATAATCTTGCTAAGTGCTAGTAGACCAACAAACTTGAGGTTTTTATCCGGCTTAGAGTAACCATCTGAAATTTCAAAAAACGGTCTTAGTTTTTCCACACAGATTTGAGCAATATCAAAATCCTCTGAACCAAGCATGCCACCAGAAACAATGCAATTAACACATTCATACATGAGTGACTTAGATGAAGTTTTTTCGAGAAGCTTAAGAATGGGCGGAATAAGTTTCGACTTGAGACGAGGCTCTTTTTGAGCCAATGATGAAAATAGCTTTAGAATTTTTATCAACATCCAATTATCACTGGAAGTGGTGAGTAGTTCGTAAAGTGCTGGCGCAAGCTCAACGTAGTTTTTTGGATTGTTCTTTGCAAGCTCACAGATAACATTTACAGTTGCGGAAACAACCGAAGGATCCGGGTCACCAAGCTTTTCCTTGATTCGCGGAAATGATGTTCGTAGGGCCTCAGGAAATTGTAGAAAAATCTTATACATTGATAAAATTGCCTTTTTTCTGACGTAAGGTTTTGAGTGGTTAAGCATTTTCAAAATGTCGTCAGACAGATCTTGAGCAAGTGTCGGGGTTACAATGCTTGCAACTGCTCCTAATGCAACAGAGATCTCTAGTGGATGGGCCGAACCAATGTCTTTCTTTAGCAAGTTCGTAGTCAGCATAAGTACATCAGGATCGTTTCGAAAACTTTGGACTGCAGCAAGATAGCCAACTCTTTTTTGCTGAAATTTACTAGAAGACATGACTTCAAGAACATGAAAACTTGCCCAAGACATGTCAAAACCGTACATTTCGAGATAGGCTAGCTTGAGAATAGCCATTGTTTTAGTCTCCATATCAGGACTTTGAGCCTCTGTGTGGCAGTCGGTAATCGCATCTTTTAAAAATTGCTCTCTGGCAGTGGCATCTTTGCAGGCTCTAATGCCACGGATAAGATCGTGAAGGGTTTTGGCAAAGCTGATATTACCCTGTTAGTAGCGGCATAGGAACAGTAAACAAAAGAAATAAAATGATAAAAAAAAAAAAAACTTACACAGTACCAAAAGGATTTAGACGTGATAACACATCGTCTCGCGATTGACCTGACATGATTAAATAGATGAACTGGCCTGATTAATTAGGTATAGGTGGGAAAAGAAGAGTGAAAAGGTTGTTGTTAGCTATGATTTAATTTTTTGGTGGTTGATACTTGCTCTTTTGGTCTTTACTTCGATTCCCATACAAAATAAAAACTAAACACAAAAAAATTCCCCTAAAAACAATTACAACCGTCTATTACAACCCCAATCTATCAACCTGTTTTAGAAGAACTAATCCGCGTGATTTGTTTAATTTAAGAAAAAAAAAATGAATTATGATCATGACGAAGTTTATAGAGTTGGTCCTATGCCTGCTGACAAAGATGTAGATACTGGCTCTTCTACTCACAGACGCGGTCCCAGTATTGACAACAAAACGTTCGCCTTACCTAGTCACACGGACTCAGACGACGACGAGGGTTCTACAACCAGCTCTGTATCTTCCTATGCAGGATCTGCTGAGTCATATTCGAAAGAAGAGTTTTCTCCTGTTGACTATCTCACTGATACTCTTATGTCTGCTATGGACGCGAGTCAATTGGACCGTGTCATAGTTATCCAAGCTCAAACTTCAGGAATGGTGAATGCGAAGTCCAAAGAAATCATAAAACTACAAGAAAAGGCTATAAACTGTTTGGAGAAACTCAAAGTATCGTTTGCCAAAGGCGTCAAGATCTCCAAACAGGTCGAAAAGGACTTAGAGTGGGCACACAGACACACTCAGGCTTTAATGAAGAAGACCCGACTTAAATACCCCATTGAGTTTACTCAAGCTGAAGAAAAGGTGAGAGGCAACTGATACATGTGTACTTATCTACCTATTTACAGAAGATATATGTTTCTTGATTTCGCGCCATCAAATATGCCAGACCTCAAGATCCAAAATTTCAAAGTTGATGCCAAAATTGCTTAAAGGGTCGTTGCCAAAAGTCAGACTGTAGTTCGACACACCCTTAGCTAAACTCTCGTCTATCCAAAGGCCATAGTGACCATCACCACCTCCAAGGGACAAGAAATTGGGAGTGCTAAATATGACAAAGTTGTTAACTCCGGTATAAGGGAAGGCCTGAAACCGAGGTGCACTAGACCGCGGTATAGTCGCATTTCTGTCCTTGCCTTGTTTGGCCGAGTTTATATCTTCATCATCTCTAGATTCATTGAACTTCCAGAGAAAGCACTCGCCATTACCGTAGTAGCGTTTAGTTTCGGAAATTTTGCGGAATGGCTCGTTTACATACGCACCAAAAACACAGTATGTTTTGTCTCTAATCACTAACAAGTATTCAGGGCGCTCGTCCCACAAAGGCTCACAATTTCTATATAAAGTGTTTAATGAAGCTCCATGCTTTTCCAAACTGTAAACTAGTTTCCATGTGCTTTTCAATTGAACTGTTGGAGGCATTAGACCTCGTATATCGGATATAAGTTCTTCGTTTAATATTAAATGCTTAAGGTCATCTGAGTCTTCTAAAATTACTGGTGCTAATGGCGGTACTTCAAAAAAACTATCATAATCCTTATGAGGCTGTGTATGGATATCTGTGCTACTCCTGCTATTGAAGTAGTATGTCTGGAAATGTGTCGATGTTTTTCGTGCAAGGCTTTTTATGCCCCCGGTCAACCCGGACGAACTTTTTGAAATAACACTGTACAGACCTGGAGCGCTAGTTGATGACTTAAGAGTAGAAACGGGCTTTTTAGATGGCTCCCGAGATGCAGAATTGTTCCAGGATTTGATAAGGGCTGACTTTGCAATGTCGAACGAGGTTGCTAACGTCGAAAGTGCAGTGTTGTTATGAGTATGTCTATGTCTTCGATCCAACAGTAGATTATGGTTACTACTAGAAGGATGAGGTTGGTAACTAGCAACATTCATTATTCATTAGTAACAAATAAATAAAATAAGCAGATAGTAAATGAAATTTGAAGTTTTAGTTAAAAAAAAAAAAAAAAACCCTCGTTGAAGAGAAAAAAATCAATTGTTAAAAAAAAAAAAGTTCGTATTTTTTTTTCCGACGTTATTGTATTGTTCCCTAGTAGCCCCCACTTTATTTTTTAAGACCTGACATAAAATACGAAAAAAAGAAAATAAACTGTTTTACATCTAAACAATTTATATGAATCGTAGATGAGACTTAATTTTTTTTTATATACGTATATACAGTCTACTTTTAGCTACTATATAATTCCATTTGAAATTTAACCGAATATATCTTTTGTTTATTATTCAACAACAGCAGCGTTTGCCCTGTTAGCAGCTTCTAACTCACGCTGAGCCAATTTTTTCTTTTCCACGGCAGCAGAAAGTTCAGGATTCTTCTTTTTCTTGTCAATCTGGCCAGCAAAATGCTCAAAAGCTTCTTCTTGCAAATGACTGGTAACATGAGCGAGAATTCTAGCCTGATTGGCAATTTCAGCTAATCTGTCAATGACAATACCACTACCCTTAGTAAAGCCATAAATGACATACTCCAAACCCGTCTTTTTGCAGTACTCAATGATATATGGTTGAGCCCGACGGTAGTTATGACGGGGCATTCGAGGAAACAAATGATGAATGGCCTGAAACTGCAGACCACCATGAACGTAGTCAAAATACCAGGGACAGTCAACGTCCATGGTAGTTCTCAATTGTCTCTGAGGGAAGCACTCAGCCATACCAACGTCTGCAGTAGACATTGCAAAATGCGATAAAGTGATCTGTGCATGAACAGGCATAGTAAAGAAATGACTGATCATAACATACATGAATTTGTTCCAGAAGCCATCAACGTAATGACCGACCAGAATAAAACCATACCAATAAAACCAAACTAAAAGTCCAACAATTTCAAAATATCTGAACCAAGCTCCCTCTCCCTTTTTCGGACCCTTGCCTCTTAAGAGAAAGTCCCAAGACAATCTATAAAGGTTAAAGCGACCAAAGCAAAGAATGGGATAATAAGTGTAGTTTTGGAAGCGAATAAGAAACTTGGCAAATGCGTCGTACGCAATAATCTTTTCATAGTATGTCGAGTAGACATTGGAAAAGAGCTTTGTTGAGACTGAAAAAAAAGGAAGATGCTGGATATCAGGGTCATGAACTGGATCGTTCGTGACAACATGGTGAACATTATGGTTATTCTTCCACCAGCCAAGTGACAAACCACCAAGAAAGTTGGCCACAATGATGCCAACAATGTTGTCAATCTGATAGTTATGAGTGAGTTCTTGGTGGCCACAGTCATGAGCAATAAATGTAAGTTGATGCCACGCAAGACCCAAAGACACAGCAGAAAAAAAGTACCATTTTTTGCTTAAAAGATAAAATGAAATTGCCGTTAATAAACTAATGCGGCAAATCTCTCTAAAATAAGCCCAGTAGTTGCACTGGAACATGTTGAGATCCTTCATCTGTTGGTGTAGTTCTCTAAACTCGCTTATGATATTAGCCTGTGTTTCTTGATCAAGAGAGGGATAGCGCTCCAAGTCCCGCTTGAGCTTTTCAGATTCGATTTCCTCGACAAAAATGTTTCTCGCTTCATCATATGTCTTTGGTTGTGTTGATTCCACAGCTTCTTTGATCGAAGGAACTTTTGAGGCCTTGCTACATCCCGAGCTGCAGACCTCAGTTTCTGGAGGAGTCAGAGAAACACCCTCATCAAACTGAGATTCTGCCAACTGTTGCTCTTTAGTTCTAAACACACCACCCTGAACAGGAGGCACATAAGAGTCCCATGGAAGCTGAACTCTTCCAATCACAAACTGTTCCATAAACTTCATTGTTTCGTCTGAGTGGTGACTGCATGAAATCATTAGTACTAGGTTAGCAACAAAGCTCATATCTATTTCTTACACTTCAATCTCGAGCGACGCATCTCTGCCAATGAAATGGCGGACAAGTAAATCACCACCAGGATGTCTTTCAATCCAGTTGTTCATTTTAAGCACCTTGCCTCTAAAAATGGTGATGATATTGCCTCGGGCAATCAAGTCCTCAACGTCACATCTGCTGATTATATCGTCTCTACCCATTGTGCCAGTGACTAGAAAATGTCTGAGTGTCAACAAGGTATTTCAGAGAAACAAGATGAAAATAATAAAAGTGGGAAGACCAAAAGCTTTATAAAGAAAACTTGAAACGAGAAAATGTAGCCCTATCAAGCCATAAACGTAAAAATGGGTACATATGGAAAAAATAAAATAAATTAAAAAAAAAGTAAAAAAAATAAAAATATAATAATAATAAGGCTTGATGACAATTCGAGGTCCCGGAAAATATAGTTTCTGTTTCTGTCTCTTCTTTGTCAATAAACGATTAATAAACGAGGTGAACTGATTTTTTTCAAAGGAATTCTTAGGCTTGACAAATTTTTATCTTCAGAAACCTTTCCTTTCTGGGTTTCAAGCAGTATATTGGATCAATACAAGAGGTCAGTGATGCAAAAAGGAGCAGCAGCATCAAAAGCAGCAGTAACAGCAGCATAAACACTTTTCACTGCTTGAGAGTCGCATAAAAAAAATATTCTATAAGTCTACGTGAATTTGGACAGTTTCATTGTCTAAAAGTAGCTAAAGTCAAAAAAAATTTACGATCCTCTAAAAACCGTATCGTGAGCCTAATATTCATCCTGATTTCAGAGTGATAAACTGAAGAAGACAGTCCAAAAGATGAATGCAAATAACTGATTCAAAGTTTGAATATCATCTATATAAATAGTTGATAGCCAAGTCATTATTTAATAGGAAAAAAAAAACAGCTTCTTGATCTAAAAGCTGCCTGAGGCAAATAAGTCGACGACGACACTGATAAAGAACAGTAGAGTTGTATAATTACTAACCAAGTACTGAGTCAAATGCACATACTTTCACTGTGGTGACAATAATATTTTGAAATTTTTTCAGTGCTTATATAAGGAAATTGAGTATACTTGGGTCTTACTGTCTGACAATGTGAACTATGTCTAAGAGACTGACAAATGGTTTCAGTCAAGTATATTCTATTTTCAATAAATGTCTTGACCTTGAAAAAAGTATATCCTTGGATGATAAGTTTGAAAAAAAAGACTTGTCTTTAAAAATATAAACCATACCCTGGCATAACTAGTTGAAACTTTTTGTCAAAAATAATTATTTTATTTATCGAAAGAGTTAATTGCTTTTCTTGTATTTTAGCATGCAAGAATCCTGCTTTACGGGAGCACAAAAATCTAAAATTAATACCGTGCTACAGGATCCTTTACAGAAGATTTTAGAAAAAGCAAAACAAAAATTATACTTGACGAAGTACACGAAATCAAATACAAGGTATGAAATTACAGAGCTGTTATCATAGACTCCTGTTATTGATATTCTTGTTAATTTATGGTAACCCTTGAACTTTTACCCAGTCCCCGACTATGGAAAATTCATGATATATGACAACAACATTTGGTAACGTTGTCAGACCCTTTCTAAAGCAGCTACCAAGCGAATTTGTCTTTCAAAACTCTAATGCCTAATGTATTTTCTCAAAATTCCATTTAAATTCACTCAATAACCAGACGCTCCACATCATTATTATTATAAACTCAGCAAAAATTATCAAACCACATGTACAAACAGTTGGAGAGTGGCAAGCTACAGGTTGCATAAGACAAAAATAATCACATTCTCTCATGTGCAAATACATGATAATTATTAAGGTACTCTAGCAGCCTTCAAAACAAATGCAAGCTGTCACCATCCCAATATGCGTATATACATCACCAAGACGTCAAAAGCTTTTTTTTTTCTGTACTTAAGTTTCCGTACCTTCTGCTTGATAACCTCCAACTCTAAATTACGAACAAGAATATTTCATCGACTTCTAACATTAAGGCTAGTTGGACCTTTTGTAAAGGCATAGGCAACCAATACACAAGTAGGGATAATCAAGGGTCTGAATCCAATAAATCATACGCAATCAAGGTAAACAAAGGTATCGCACTTTTGCCATACTAGGTGGTCAACTATAATTCTACATACATGTATGATGAGAAGTGTCTTCTCGTCAAATTTTTCAATTAGGGCAACCAGCAAAGGTTTTGGTTAACTCATTTTACTGTTCGCCCATAGGTTGAGATAGAACCCATGAGAATTTATATGGTATTACACGCTCCTAATGATTTGAACAAAAATATTTACTGATTAAAAATACGTATTAAAAAAAAAAGGAAGTTTTCTAGTTCTTATATGAAATCTCAAACAAAAATTGACTTATGTCCTGGCAGCTTTAATGATCAAAGTTCAAGATTACTTGGCGACTAAAAGTTTTTTTTACTGTCTAGTTACAATATTTACTTGTCTACATGTAATTGTGGGTAGATATTATAAGATTAGCCGTTTAAAAGGTTTTTTTTTTTTTTCGATAACAGTTTTACGACTTTTGCTAGCTTTTTTTTTGTTTTTGTTTTTAGTGAATTTCGGTCTCGGTCTTAAAAAGTGAAAATTTTAATCCACCCGTGCGAAAAATAGAACCGTATCGTTTTTTTTCTTTTTTTTTTTTTTGTTGGCCCCAAAAAACTATTCAAGGTATATAAATATTTTAATTTGATTATAATAAAATATTAAATAATTTCCGCATTGGACAATATGAATCGAGTGAGCTTTTAACAACCAAGTTTTTTTTAAATGGCTTGCTATGGTTTAAAAAAAGGCTTCATATTGATTATACGTATAAGTTATATTTTTAGACTTTTTTTTTTTAATAGTTTTTCTTTTTAATTATGAGAGATTCAATTCATTTCATTAGGGGAAAAAAAACGCTCTAACGATGAATAACGGTATTGCTAATGTTTTTTTTTGAATAGAAAACAACAAAACTATTTATTTCAAAATTTAATTTAAACATAGTGAAGTGTATTTGTTAATCTGACAGAAATATTCCCATCATTTAATAATGACAGAGAAAAAGGATGTATAAAGACGAATCACAGAGCTTTCTCTGAAAAAACCTACAACACACTACCCAATATATTCAGTGATTCAAACAATATACTAAACAAGTGATTTTGTCTGGGCTTATTCTCAAATATATTAAAAAAAAACATTCATAATTGCATTAAAGCGTGGAAGTGTATATGTATCTCATATCATTAGAATAACAATTTATTGCACAACCATGTTACACTGAATTTTAGTCAAAGTTGATAACAAATTACTATCTGACAATTTTACGGTCTGACAGACTACTTTATGACTAAATATAAAAATACCATTAACTAGTAAAAGTAGTTTATTATTATTGTAATTATAATAAAAAAAAAGTCTGAACTTTTTGAAAAAAACTTTTATGATGTTTCATATATATTTGGTTACAACAATCTGAAAATAATACAAAAATACTGCTAAGTAATCTAAAAATTTTATCATTAATGAATCTTTTTCAAGCTTCTCTAATCTATATAAATTGTTTATGTTTTCTTCTAAAAAAATAAAAGAAAATAAATTTTTATATTAATAAAATGCTAATAAATGAGACTGACAATAGAGACTGGCAATATCAATTTATATAAATCACCAAAACTTCTATTGCACAGGTTAACTTGACTTTTTTTTTTAATTCAAACTCAGCCAACTTTCTTATATGCAAAATAATATTGCTGGTCCGGAGCTAAACTATAGTAAAAATATTTTTATTGACAGTTCGAAAGATAACTTTGCGTTCTATAGCGTCAGATTTTTGGATTACGACAACAAGTCCAATTTTTCAAAAACGCTGTCGTCTTGCAAGTATTACTGCTATTTGAAATGTAAGCTTAATGATTTTGGTAAAGATTATGATTTTTATAAGAAGCAGAAAATATTTATATGTTTGCTCAAAATTAAAATAACTCCTTCTCACGGCAAATCTGTTTTTACCAAAATCTCTAGGGAATCAAAAAATATTTTTAAAAATACAATAAATAAAAAGTTTGGGATTGTCGACTACAAAAAGTGGACATTTTTGCTTACAAAAATGAGACTATTCGTACTCAGATTGAAACACCCTTTTTCAAACTTCAGTAACCAGCAGTTCACAAAAACTACTAAGCTTGAAAAGCCATCAAAATTTTGTTTCTGGGCTTGTCATCAAATTTATAAAGTCATTGTTACAGGAATGATTATTATTTTTTTGTTCACGTTCTTAAATGGTATCCGTGTTTATGCTGGCTCTCCTACTCATAACTATGCACCCGGTCCAGTTAATTGTCCAAGTGGTATTTCTTTGGTTCGCGTCGGAAATAGTCTATCTGATTCGGAAATAACTTATATTGAAGAACGTCACAAAAAGCATATTCATAAAAATCTTGTGAACTTTTTTACTAGAATTGCTATTCCCGAATTTAATGTGCAACAGTTTTTTAGCCCTGATGGTGGATCCATAACTACTTTAGGAATCGGGTTGGGCGTTTCAGGTGGCGGCTTTCGTGCCATGCTTACAGGTGCCGGTGCTTTAAGTGCTATGGATATCCGTACCCCTGGTTCGACGGAATCTGGCCAAATTGGAGGCTTACTTCAGTCAATGTCATATATTTCTGGTCTTTCTGGAGGTGCCTGGCTCATTGGATCCGTGTTTATGCAAAACATGCCAACCATACAACACATCACATCTCCAGATGGTCCGTGGCAACTTGAGTTTAATCCAATCACGGGTGAAAGAAAAAGTAAAAATGTGTTCAACATAAATCTCGAATATGAAATTCTAAAAGCTTTTTCTGTTAACGATAACACAGTTTCTAGTACTTTAACTAGAGAAATTGAAGAAAACAACCTTTTAGAAAAGTTTCGGATAGACCATGCTACTGTGCTAGATAAAAAGCCTTTTAACAACGTGAAACAACCTTTGGATCATATCAAACAATATTACAGTTTATTATATGAAGAAGTAGCTCCTAAAAAAGCAGCTGGTTTTGCGCTTTCTATAACAGACTTTTGGGCTCGTTCTCTTTCTCGTGCATTTCTTGCAAAAAATGTTGATATATCAACTAGCTGGTCTGACATTGTTGATTTGCCCAGATTTAAATCTCACGAAATGCCTTACCCTATACTGATTGCCAATGCTGTTGTGCCTAAGGTCTTAGCCGACGCAAACTCTTCCACTATTATCGAAATGTCTCCGTATGAGTTTGGTAGCTGGAGTCCCACAATTAATGCGTTTGCGCCTATGAAGTATCTTGGAACCGAGCTGTTTGATGGTAAAATTGTTACCAAAAAAGATGGTACGTTGTCTTGTATCGAGGGCTTTGACAATCTTTCATTCATCATTGCTACTTCTTCATCTTTGTTCAACGATCTTGCTGCGATGGGAATGAGACATCTTGATGGTTTTCCTCAAGTTAGGTCTGTCATTACAAAGTACAAGCAACTAATGAACATCTTGAACGCTAATGACAACAAAATCAAAAACAACATTGATTATGCTCTTTACTCTCCTAATCCTTTTCAAGGTTTTCATCAAGGTATAACTCTTCCTGCTCCTGCCGATATAAAAAAGGGTGTTAACAGTGATCTTATCAGAAATATCAAGGAGCATGGCAATTCCTACACAACATCTGACACTTTATACATTGTAGATGGAGGTGAAGATGACTTGAATGTTCCTCTTGACCCCCTGCTTCGACCTGAGAGAAAATTGGACATGGTTATAGCTCTTGATGTCTCTTTAGATAAAGGCTCTAAGCCTAATGGAACTTCTATTTTTAAAGGTACTTGGAGATATCACGGCAAAGAACACATTCACAGAGTTTCTTTTCCCATAATACCTACGCCCGAAACCTTTATTAAATCTGGTGCCAACCTCAGGCCTGTATTTTTTGGATGTGATCTAGAAAAAGATTATCTCAAGCCTGAGCTTCATGGCAGCAATCTTCCTTTATTCAAATACTTGAAAGGTCAGTTTGAAACACTTTTGCCCAAGCCTCCATTAATAGTCTACATGCCAAATCATGTTGTCTCCTATGATTCCCAACAGCCCACGACAAGACTCATTTACAGTGAAAATGATATGAAAAAAATGATACAAAATGGCCATGACATGTTTACACAGAAAAACACGTCACGCTGGGCGTCTTGTTTAGGTTGTTCTATGATTCACAGAGAAACTGTGAGACGAGGCGAAAAATTTCCGGTGTTTTGCCAGGGTTGTTTTGAAGAATATTGCTACAAATATTGATGTTTCAAAATAGCTGACAAGTTAATGTAAATACATGGCCAAAAATTAGCCGTTTTTGTAGATAGTGATGTATTAAAGTATAATGCCATAATTATTGATTGAAGAAATATTAATCGTACCATCATGACTGTAACAAAAGTCTTCGCTGAGAACTTTTCTCTTGTTCCGGTACAACCTCAACACCCGGAATCGCCATTCTACTAGCTGGTGACACCTATAGAAAAATTCTGTTAGTAAACTAAGAAAAAAAAAACATATACAGAAACAGTACTTACTCTCGCTGCGGACCAGCCCCATCTGAATCCAAGTTCATGAGCAAAAATCTCGCCAAATCCTAACATCATGCCATTGATAAACGGTAGCACAAAGTTAATCGCACCTGAAATCAAGATATCTTTGACAGAGGGAATTGTTGGCTGAGCTGAAGCGACGATTAACGCTTTGTTCTCGGGCTGTGATGATGAAGATTGCGCCAGGTTTAGTAGAGCCTCTGCCTCTTTATTCAGTTCATTGTCATTTTCTTCTTCTTCTTTTTCAAATGATTCATCGGCAGTGGGCGAATCAGCTGGAGGACGGTTTTTGGGAGCGCCAAGATCAGAGTAGCTACTGTCGAGGCCAAAGGAACTGGCAGCAGAGTCGGACGTGTTTGGGCTAGACATGATTATGTTGAAAATAAAATGATATAGAAATGCTAGAAAATAAAAAAAAAAAACCTGAATTAATTAACAGGTTTATTATAAAATGTTGCGAAAGATAAAATCGTTTTTTTTTTCTCCAGTAACCGGTGTTAGAATCCTGAATTAAGAAATGTGAACGGGTTCGCACACCTAGAAAAAAACCGTGAGAGCCATTGATTGGGAGGGTAACAAAAGAACAAGGGTTAGGTTTGTGTTTCAAGGTGTTTGGTTCGGAATAGTTAAAGGGTATTTTTGTTATACAAGTAAATTTAAAGCTTAGTGCTTGAACTTTAACATATAAACTCAATACGAAGACAATATTTCAAGTTTGAAATTAACTAATGGTTTTTTTTAACAATTGCTTGTTACACATCGTGATATCTATGATTATTATTATTATTATTATTATTATTATTATATTATTATTATTATTATTATTATTATTATTATTATTATTATT
>QVTG01000093.1:0-48342 GCA_013305925.1 Geotrichum reessii
TAATAATAATAATAATAATAATAATAATAATAAATATAATAATAATAATAATAATAATAATAATAATAATAATAAAATAATAATAATAATAAAAAATAATAATAATAATAATAATAATAATAATAAATAATAATAATTATAATAATAATAATAATAATAGTAAAAAAAATAGGTATAAATAAAGCCGGTTCCCCTCTATTTTCGTTTTTATTTCTTCTTTTCGTTTTTTCTCTCCATCTTTTTTAAAAGTTTCTTAACCCCCCATCCCTCCTCCCCTCAATTCAATTCTAACACACTGCATTCAATATGGTTAAAGCTGTCGTTGCTGGAGCTGCCGGTGGTATCGGTCAACCTCTCTCTCTTCTTTTGAAGCTCTCTCCTTTGGTCGACGATTTGGCCCTTTATGATGTTGTCAACTCCCCCGGTGTTGCTGCTGATCTTTCTCACATCTCTACCACTGGTGAAGTTATTGGCTCTCTTCCTGCCGATGAAGGTCTTAAGACTGCCCTCACTGGTGCCGATATTGTCGTCATTCCCGCCGGTATTCCCAGAAAGCCTGGTATGACCAGAGATGATTTGTTCAAGATCAACGCCGGTATTGTCCGTGACTTGATTGAGGGTGTTGCCAAGTACTCTCCTAATGCCTTCGTTCTTATTATCTCTAACCCCGTCAACTCTACCGTTCCCATTGCTGCTGAAGTCTTAAAGAAGCACAACGTTTTCAACCCCAAGAAGCTCTTTGGTGTCACCACTCTTGACGTTGTCAGAGCCTCCACCTTTACTGCTTCTGTCGTTGGTGACAAGAACCCCTCCAAGTTCACCATCCCCGTTGTCGGTGGCCACTCTGGTGAGACCATTGTCCCCTTGCTCTCTTTGACCACTCCCAAGGTTGAGATCCCTGCCGACAAGCTCGAGGCTCTCGTCAACCGTATTCAATTTGGTGGTGATGAGGTTGTCAAGGCCAAGAATGGTACTGGTTCTGCCACTCTGTCTATGGCTTACGCTGGCTTCAAGTTTGCCGAGGCTGTCCTTAAGGGTGCTGCTGGTGAGACTGGCATTGTTGAGCCTTCTTTTGTTTACCTTGAGGGAATTGAGGGTGGTAAGGAAGTTAAGGATGTTGTTGGCACCGATTTCTTCTCTGTTCCTGTTGAGTTTGGCAAGGATGGTGCTTCTCGTGTCCAGAACCCTCTGAACAAGGTCAACGACTACGAAAAGAAGCTGTTGAGTGTTGCTATTGATGGCCTGAAGGGTAACATCTCTAAGGGTGTTGACTTTATTGTCAATGCTGCTTAAACAGTTTACATACCATTTTCTGTAATGATACTAATGAAATTTAAAAGATGATTTGAGCTTACTATATGATATCATACACTCAGATATTAGATCTTGTCAAATTTATTTGATTATATGCTAAAAACTTAAGGGTATATGACTTTGGATGTGAAGCTAGAGTACTTTCTGTACTGGAAGTAAAAAATTTGTAAACTAAAAAGCGTTTTGTTGACGTCTTCGTAAACTATTAAAGCTAGATATACTATATAAACATATTGGCAAGTTACAGCTAGCAGTATTATGTTGTCATTTGTATGAGTACCGGAATTGCAAAAAAAAAAAAAAAGTATTAACTTGTAGATAAACAGGCATACGTATATAGATGGAAAATCTGTTCATTATTCTTGCATCAGATAATTACGTTAAAAAAACTTACAAATAAAACATCAAAATTGAGAACTATTTGTCTCTATAAAAATCCCAAAGTAGTAACGTCAGCATGCTTTGATGATTCTGGCATGCGTGACGTAAAAATTTTCTTTTTATGAACTGCTCCATGTGCAATGAAAATTCCTGGAATCCCTGATACCCGGTCAATTAATACCAAAAGTTGACACGCAATAACTTATTAACCTGTTGTAGTCAAACAATCTATTAATGAAAAAAATTGAAGCTAAAAAATCTGAATGAATCAACTACTACTTTAAGCATTCGATCAAACTTTGGAAATGTCTCCAAAGTCGTTTTCATTTACATTGAAATATACTACAGCAAATTTAGAGGACTGTTTGCGTATGATGAATTTTATTTTGAGCTTTTTTTTTTTTTTTTTTTTTTTTTTTTTTAAAAATAAACATTTTGTAGGTATTTTTTAAATCCTGATGAAAATTTACATAAATGAGATAATTTAAACTGAAAGTATCAAAAATCTTACAGGTTTTTTTTTTTTTAACAGACTTTTGATCAATTTGCCTACGGATCAAGAATAATAAAGTTGTCTTTGCCTTCAGCTGATACACTAGTGTCCATTTATAAGGGTCAAGTATCAAATTTCATTTAAAGTTTAGGGTTAGGTCTTTAGTTGGGACTTTTTCATATATCCTAAAAAAAAAACCCCAAAAAATTTTTAATTCATCTATCTGATAGCACCTTATATCTAACGTTTAACCTCAAAAATCGCCGACAAAATGAAAATTAAGACGCTCAGCAGATCTGCCGACAATTATCTTCCAGTTCGAGAGACAGACTCGCAGAAACTTCCTAGAAATCTGGACCCCGCTTTACATCCTTTTGAGAGAGCTAGAGAATATACTCGTGCGTTAAACGCTACCAAGCTCGACAAGGTATTTGCGCAGCCATTTGTTGGTCAGTTAGGAGACGGTCATATTGATGGTGTCTACAGCATTGCAAAGAATACGCGGACGCTTGCATATGTGGCGACAGGCTCAGGTGATGGTGTTGTCAAATTATGGGATCTATCCCAGAGGGAAGAGATTTTTTCTGTTCAAGGACATAATGGCATAGTGCGAGGCCTGACAGTTAACAGTGAAGGCAACTTATTATCATGTGCTAGTGATAGAACTGTCAAGATGTGGGACGTCAGCGACTATGCAAAACTTAAAAAAGGATCTAAGGCTCGCACGGAACCAATTAAAACTTTCTTAGGATCAAGTGCGTTCATGGGTATTGATTCGCATAGGGACGAAAGCAAGTTTGTTACTGCTGGTGCCAGTATCGAGCTGTGGGACACTTTAAGATCAAAGCCTGTTAGCAACATTTCTTGGGGTTCTGATAACGTCACTTCTGTCAAATTTAACCAAACAGAGACTTCGATTTTGGCCTCTGCGGGTACTGATCGGTCTGTGGTTCTTTATGATATCAGAACCACTTCGCCCATTCAGAAGCTGGTGGCCACTTTGAAAACTAATGCTTTGGCTTGGAACCCTATGGAGGCTTTTTACTTTGCTGCTGCTTCTGAAGATCACAACACTTACATTTATGACATGCGTAATCTTTCGAGATCTGTAAACGTTATGAAGGACCATGTCGCAGCGGTTTTAGATGTTGATTTCGATCCTACTGGTCAAGAACTAGTTACTGGTTCTTACGACAGAACTATTCGCATTTTCCGGGCCAATGAAGGTCATTCAAGAGAAGTGTATCACACCAAGCGTATGCAGCATGTTTTTACGACCAGATTTACAACTGATTCTAAATTTATTCTTAGTGGTTCCGACGATGGAAATGTGAGAGTCTGGAGAACCAATGCATCTGAACGTGTCGGAGTTAAGTCTTCAAGGCAAAAGGCCAAGCTTGAATATGATGCTGCTCTCAAGGAAAGATATAAGCATATGCCTGAAATCAGACGCATTGCGAGACATAGACATCTACCTAAGGTCATCAAAAAGGCTGGTGAGATTAAAAGAGTTGAGATTGACTCGCTTAAACGCAAGGAAGAAAACATCAGAAAACACAGCAAGAAAGGAAGTGTACCTTACTTATCGGAGCGCAAGAAACATATTATTGGTGTTGCAATCAAGGATCAAGAAGAGAAAGACAAGAAATAGGATTTATTGGAGTTTTACACTTGAGTTATTATCATCATTATTATTGCTCATTAAATCATATATACGTATACATATGCTGTAATATCATTTAAATATTTATATCAAGTACCGTAGAAACATCTTCTACTTGTGCCAAGTCTTCCAGAAACGGAATCATATCTGTCAGCTCGTTGTCTAGCATGTCTGAAAACCAAGAAGAAACAGGAACAGCGTGATGAGGATGAAAAATGTAAGAAGATGGCGAGTTATCAATAATTATAACATCTTTTAGCGGCCGCCCAAGTGTGTCTAAATTTTTAACATAGTTACCGTCATAGTTGTAGCAATTTTCTCTGAACAGACGATGATGAATATTTTTGACAGGTTTGTTATCTAAAAGGTCGAGTAATGGATCTGCGTACTTTCCAACTGATGCAGTAAACACAACAATTTCATATATTTTGCCCATCACCTCCAGAAATTTGTCTACACCAGGCCGCTTGATCACAAAAATATCATGTATGGTTTGTTCAATCTCCACGGGAATGACAAAATCAGTATTTTCAATGTAGTTAAAAGAGCTGTGAATCAATGTCTCGTCTAAATCAAGCACCAGGCACTTTCTATTTGCAAGATCTTTAGTTGCAGGTGCAAGAAGACCATTGGATGTAAATGACATCTCGTTGAGCGGAATGCCGGCCTCGGTCAGAACTGGCTGAGACGACAGTTTGTCAATTGATGGCACTGGTGAGGGATATTCGTATTCATGCTGATCAGTTTCTTGATATTCCAAAATTTTGAGGTTGTCAGGCTGTTCTGTTAGGACACCAGCTTGACGCTTTTCTGTGGATATGTATGCAGTAGCGGGTGTTGAGGAATTGACTTGTGGTGAAGCGTGATAAGAAAATGAAGGAGAGCTAGTAGCAGGTTTCGGAGAATGTTCATTGCGCTGGTGCAAAACCAGATTTGAGGGTTCCTGGTTGTTAATTATTGTAGATGTAGCATTTTGATCAGTTCTCGACGTAACGTGTATACTGGCCCGGTTACTGCATGTTCGGTATGCTTTGTTGTGCCGCTCCTGTAGTTGTTTCTGGCCAGCCTCAACATTTGGCTTCACAGAATTCGAACGAAAACATGAAAATAGACGTAGCAGTCCTAAAAAAAAAGAGTTAAAATGTGGAAATACAAAAAACTTGTTGAACTTGAGGCCTCTAGCCACAGGGACTTACCACCCATTTAAACAAATATTAGATAATTGCCAGTTGTAAACAAAAAAAACAAAGAAGTATAAAGTTTAAGAAAATCTCAGAGTAAGGTTTATTTTTTTTGTCCCCCGAAAATGCAAAGTAAAAAATA
Source organism: Geotrichum reessii (assembly GCA_013305925.1). Lineage (NCBI taxonomy): Eukaryota > Fungi > Ascomycota > Dipodascomycetes > Dipodascales > Dipodascaceae > Geotrichum > Geotrichum reessii. The sequence goes on from QVTG01000093.1 coordinate 5,175, forward strand.
AAATAAAATAAAATAAAAATTTAGAGTTTCTAAAAGCATCATACATATAATTGTTACCACGTCTCAATATGTCTTGCTTGCCTCTAATTTAAAAAAACTTACACACTAAAAAAATAGTTGATATGAAATTCAAATAGCTAAAGAGAATCAAGCGTATTACTTAATATATTTATACTATTTCTGGGCTTGAAAAACATTGTATATACATGAATGTGACTCAATAAGACGTAAATTTAGGTCCTGAGGTTCCTTCACTCCGATTTAACTCACTGTTGCACCTCTGTCGGTTTTCTTCAAATTGTTGTATATATTATATATAGCAAATCTGTTTATTGTCCTTGAATGACACAGTTACATAATTGAAATAAAATATAAAAATATACAAGAAATTTAAGCCAAAAAAAATTGTCTCTGTGAGACTTTAAAATTAGCGTTTTCAGCCCGCTTTAGGTAATTCAGGCATTTGATACGCCTTCTCCATGAAATAATCCCATGCGTTAAGTAAACTGAGAATATATGAGATCTGGTGGAATGATAACCGAGATTGACACACAGTGAAACCTTAACAAGCTGCTCTGATCAAGCAAACCATCAGCAAAAAAGTTGCGGTAATGAGTTCGAGAACTTGACTATCGCTTCAAAACCGACTACCGCATCAAGACCTTTTTGGTATCAAGCAGGACTCTTAGATCAAGTTCCGGGGAAACTTAACTAAAGAAGCTACGCTTCACAGGATGCAGAATGCATTTCTTAAGAACGTGTTGAACTGTTTCCAGCTGTCCACACTCGCAGTTATAATCTCTCTCAGTAATGCAACTTGTTTAGAAACATTTCCCAAAAGCACTATGGTCTGTTAAAAGCTGAAATAACTTGCTAAAGGTATGGCGAGGCAAAGTCCTCATGAATGTTTCCAGTGGGTTGGGGTACTTACTGTTATACAACTCTCGTTGAGTACAAGAGTAGTACTGTCGAAGTTCACATAACTTGTCATAGTCTTTCTGCCACCAAGCTCGTGATGTACAGCGTATAGTGCTTTTCAGCTTCTGCAATGCTGTACGAAATTTCTTGTCTCTATTATACTCTGGATGTTTCCGAGGTGGTCTCTTACTTCAGTACTTATGATCATTAATGCCTTCCATTTGTCTGATTCTCACGAATAGTTGATCGAGGTCGCCTTCGGGTAGCTTACTACGAGTAGAAAGTTTTCTGACAGAGTTTCTCGGGCTGGCAGCTCGGATAGCCCTGACAGCAAACCGGTCACAGGTTTCTTGCATCTTTATGTCCACAGGTAAGATGTCGGCATCGCGCTGCATTGCCTTGATAGGCGCAAACTTGAATGCACCTAAAATTCTACGTAAAGCAGTATTTTGAATCTTTTGAATTTCATCATTCCATTGACCTGTCAATTTGTAATACCAAAACGGGACTTGCATATTCACATACTGGCCGTACACATGAGATGAAGAGCTGTTTCATTTGCTGACTAGAAATACCTCTGTACACACCACCAAGTGTTCCTATAATACCCATGGCTTTCTTGGCTTTAGAAGTGACGTTCTTTGCATGCTCGTGAAACTTGAACTCGCAGTTGATTGTCAGTCCCAGCAACTTTTGGTTCCTTTGAGCCTGCCGTTTGCCTAAGCAAGAGATCGGCAAAGTGAGTTTTCTAAGAGCTTTCTTTTTCTTTTTCTTCTTCGGTCGCTCACGTTCATGTTTGTGAATGTGCAAACATCCTAGCCTATCACAGTAGCCAAATTCAGTGTGGTATTCTGAGGCTCAATTGTAACAAATCTGCAACACAGTACTTAGCTTCTCAGTGTTTCTGTCAACATCCCTACCTCCAACGTAGATAGTAATGTCATCAATAAACCCAATGGCATGAGCGCCTGCTTCTCCAATTTTTTCATACAGACGGCTTGTGTGTATCAGAAACAGAAATGGAGAAATTGGAGACCCTTGCAAAATGCCTGAATCAACTCGCCTTGGTTCCGATATCTTACCATCGATAATCAAACTAGTCCGTAGCCTATTAAAAAAGTAGTATATCCAGCTTTCTGTGTATATATTTATATATTTTTTTAATTATGTAACTGTGTCGAGTCTCCGTCAGTGCAATATTTTGCAATGCAAACTATTGTTCTGATAGAATCACATGACCTCATTGCTAGGCTAGAGCTCACTCCAATTTAGGGAAGTCTGCACAAGTCATCGGCAGCCCGGGTTAGGTTTTACTGTCCTAGCACTGAAGGATACAGAATGCCGCATCAGATGCATTGCTGGTTTTCCTAGCCCGCTTGAGACCAGCTTACCGGGCCTCCTCAACGCCAAAACGAGGAGGCCTTGCGGCTCATGAGAAAATTCTGGCCTTCCCGAATTTCCGCGCCTACGGGCACAGGCGCGTTACAAATTGCCCCAGACCCAGGTAAGCCTGGTGTCTTCTCAGTATGTAATTACAATAGACATCTAAATAAACAAGATAGTAATAATAATTATGTAACTGTGTATGCCTGAAACACCTAGAACGCGCTGAGAACTCTATTTTTAAAGTCTCATAGAGATAAATGTTTTTTGAATTTCATGTCTTCTTTGTATATCTTTGTTATTATTATTTTAAGTATATAACTATGAGATGTAAGGACAATAAACAGATTTTCTATCTATCGATGTAACTGTGTGATGTAAGGACAATAAACAAAATTTATATTTATCAAGAGAGATCATTACTGTAAAATGAATGATTTTTTGTTAAATTCAATGTCTTTTTGAACATATATTTTTGTAACTACAGTTTCATTTATATAACTATCTTATGCAAAAACAATGAAAAGGTTTTTTTATCAATTTACTTCAGCAAAAAAATCTGAGAGTGACTGTACTTGTTAGGACAGTTCTGTATGTGACTCTTGAATTTGTAGACAAATTTGATTGATGTGTTGAACATTTATCAAGAAAATGTATTATTTCTCATGCTTCAAGTTATATGTGTTTAAATTTGGCGACTAAATCAGACACCGTCGATAAGATGGATGTAGAAAGTAAATCAGAATAGTAATTAATATAAAATTAATGATATGTGCGTTATAGAATTAAATATAAAAAGTTATAAAATATAAAGAAATAAAGAGATACTTTTATAGACTCAGAATGCCTAGTGCGAATACTTTATAAAGTTGAAACTAAAGTATAATTAAACTGATATGAAGTAGGTGATAATTTTTAATGGTACACCATTTGACATGACACATTTGAACTTGCAACAATATTTTAAAAAAAACTGTTGTGTTTTAAAAAAGTCAGAAATAGCCCTTTTTTGATTTTAAACTCCAAAAGTAACCATATTTCTGTGAAAAGGTCAAAAATAGTCAAAACTTGAAATAAATGTTCAAAAGTAACAACTTTTGTGTGAAAAAAGGCCAGACTTAACAACTTTTGTATAATTAAATGTCAGAAATAACAATATTTTAGTGAGAAAGTGTCAAAAGTAACTCTACTTTCTAGATTTCATTTGTCAAAAATATCAACTTTTATACAACAGCCTGTCAAAAATAATCATTTTTGCAGCTTCTAAGTTCAAAACTAGCGATTTTTTGAAAATCAAGTTCAAACTGACCACCTTTTATCAAAAGTGGTTATTTTTGAAATCGAATTTTATACAAGCGCTACTTTTGAACGTCAATATATGTAAAATGGTTATTTTTGGACTCAAACTTTACAAAAATCACGTTAAAAAAGTGATTATTTTTGAAATTTTATATCAAAAAGTCGCTATTTTTGAACCACTTTTATTGAAAAATTTTCCAACATTGTTTTATATAAATCAGACCAAATTAACACGACTTTGCACAAATCATGATAGTTTGATCAATCAGTTTTTTAAAATGATTGTTATTAATAGGCCTTACACCAGAAACCAAACTAGCCAATAACCAAATTAAAAACTGACTTTTCTACACAATCACAAAACATTTATTTCTAAGCCAATTTGACATTAGATATATACATTTCAAACTTTCTGATAATAATTAAAGAACTTCTAAAACAAAATCTATAAATTTAAATTGCTTACATATCTTCAATTACTGTCATTCCTGTCACTCAAACAGTCATTGTCAGCGATTGTTCCAACTTCCTTAACAGGCTGTTTGTGCATCTTTCAGATTGACATATTATTGTTTCTAGACACCGGTTTTTTTTCCTTGACTTCTTTTTAAAAGTTCGTTCAGTTTGTTTTTGCATATGCAGTACTTTTGGCTTATACCAGCCAATTTTGCAGCAAGCGTTTCTGACTTCTCTCAAGAAAGTTTTAAAGCCTTTACACATTCTTGAGAATGGTTCATCATATAAATATGCTCCGATCCCAAATTTTTAGATTTAGGTATTTTAGGAAAAGGAAAATTGATACCTGTTGGAGGGTTAAGTATGCCACACTATAACAATCAAAGTGGTATTATTATTAGAAAGGTCCTCACCTACTTAGTGTTGAAAGTTCAAATGTGTCACCAACTTCAGATGGTGTACCATTGGAAATTATCACCTACTTTATATCACTTTAATACGAAATGAGGCCTTAGTTTTAACCTCATATCGTGTTTAAAAGATAAGCGTCATCTTGATTAAACTTTAGATGTAACAACTGGTAGAATAACTGGACATTCTAAGTCTATAAGTATCTCTTTATTTCTCTATTTTTTATAACGTTTTAATTTAATAACGCATATATCATTAATTTTATATTACTTTTCTGATTTATTTTCTACATCCATCTTATTGACAGTGTTAGATTAAGTCGCTAAATCTCAACACTTAGTTGATTAGTGACCTCAATATATAAAAACAGACTTGTTTTTATTTTTGTAATTTTTTTTTCTTTTCTATGTAACACAAAAATCCTTAATATTATATTTATTATATTTCAAATTTACTTTTCACTTCACTATACTAATTATGTCTGATCCACAGAGTTTATTGCAACAATATCCAATGGTTTCAAAATGTTAGGGGACGAGGTTTTGTCAAGATCAGGCTTAGAAACTTTGTTTGCAGCTCTAGAATTTTCATCAACGATAGGGAAACTCATTTAACTACTAAAGACATTTAAAACCAAATTTTTGTTACAGGAAAATATTTCTAAAAGTTTCAAGCTTGAAATAATGACTTTTGAAAAATAGGCTCTTCGTCGAATGTTCATACAGTTTTCAAAAAATGATTGTTTTGAGCCAGGAATACCGTCGGCAAAAATTAAGGCCATCTTTCGACGAAATGACTGTTTTGCAACACCAAAAAATGCTTGATCAAAAGGCTGTAAAACATTTGACATATGAATAGAAAGATACAGCAAGACGATACGTTTTTTGAACGCTGAGGCAAAGAAACTTTCCGAAAAATAAGCTTCACAGCCGTCAAAGATTAAAATCTGCCACGATCCTGGCTCAGAATCAGAGAAAACCCCGTTCAAACTATTTGAGAAATCTATCAAAATTTATGAAAGCTGTTTTTGATGTTGAAATAAGACCCCGGCTTTTCAAAGCTTCTGGAAACTAATTTCTCATAACGTGAACAGCCTTGTAGATAAATGAGGTTGTAAATCATACCATCTAAGGACATATATTTGACAGCAGTCGTTAAATCAAATGAAGATTCATACATAACATTGTTTTAAATGTTTTAAGTGCAATTTCCCATGAAAAGTTGAATCTTTCGCCGGATTTAAACCCGCACTTATTTAAGTTTTATACTCGTGAAGGTCTGGCCTCATATTTTGATTCACTGTAGTATAATAAATCAAAAAACATTTCAATAAACTTTTTAAGGTTTTAAAGTATTTGAGAAATAAAAATAATGACCCTTTTTTGCAAACAAAAACTTTTTATCAAGAAATAAAACCATTCAGCCATGACAGTGAAGGTTGCTTTTTCCAGAGTTTTCAAACCGAAGAATTTTACTAGCCATTGCCATGAAAATTTGGCGAGTAGGAATTGATTTCAACTGACACAAAGTAATTATCTGATAAAGAAAAATTGATTGTTATATCTAGTTAAGCAATTGTGTCTCAATATTTGCTTTGAAGTGCTCTTGAGTTCCACAGCAGCAATTGTGAAGCGTGCCGTATAAAACTTTAAATAATCGTGAAATTTCTTTCAAATTAAATAAGTACTCTCAGAGCCCAAATGAATGGCCAAAGCTTTGAGAATGTGCTCGTATTTTGAATTAGACATATTCAAAAGATGGAGATACTAAAAAAAAACGTATTAAATTTTTGGTTGAAATTGGTAAAGTTATAAATCTTTAAAAATAAATGGCTTATATTTTTCTCATGGCAAACTATTAAATTTTATTTGAGAAGGTTGATTAAAAATCGATTTTGTTAATGGCTAGTTTAGTTTCTGATGTAAAGCCTAAAGAATTTTTTATTATTATTACCATCTTGTTTATTTAGATGTCTATTGTAATTACATACTGAGAAGACACCAGGCTTACCTGGGTCTGGGGCAATTTGTAACGCGCCTGTGCCCGTAGGCGCGGAAATTCGGGAAGGCCAGAATTTTCTCATGAGCCGCAAGGCCTCCTCGTTTTGGCGTTGAGGAGGCCCGGTAAGCTGGTCTCAAGCGGGCTAGGAAAACCAGCAATGCATCTGATACGGCATTCTGTATCCTTCAGTGCTAGGACAGTAAAACCTAACCCGGGCCGCCGATGACTTGCGAAGGCTTTCCTGAATTGGAGCGGGCTCTAGCCTAGCAATGAGGTCATGTGATTCTATCAGAACAATAGTTTGCATTGCAAAGGATTGCACTGACGGAGACTCGAACCCGCGACCCTAGCCGATCTTGTCAGTCCCCCAACCAACTTGGCCATACAGCCCCAATTCTTTTGTTGTAATAGTTCGTCTTTGACTTTTACTTGATAACAGTTTGTAAGCGTCATAACTAAGAAATCCGCCAAGAGTTTTTAGCCTCTTCGGCAACTATGCTTCCTTTTAATATAAAATTGTCTTTATTTGGCTTTCTAATTATATAGATTTTCAGCTAAATTCTGCGTTTGACGTTTATCAAAACTAAAAGAAGAAAACTTTTCCTTTTGTAACAATTTAAATAGAGTTGTTGTGGATTCTCAGATAAGGATTTAACCCTCAATCTTCCTAATTAGAAAAGAGGCTTTTCAGTTGGGAGTGTCTCGTCAGTGAAAATGGAAGTCTCAATGCCGATTTCTTATATTTGTTTTGTATATGTTTTTGTTTTTACAAAATTCAGTTTGGAAAAAAATCAATAATTTTATTACTTTTTGATCCAATAACTTTACTATAACCTACAGTCATAATATGTCGTCATTGTAATTATTATTGCCATCTTCATTTATATCACTTATATTATGCATATCATTAATATCAATTATATTTTCCATAACACTCATATTATTCTTAATATTCTTATTAATCGTATCATTTCTATTATTTATAATGTTCATGATATTTATAATATTTATGATATTTATTGTAACAAGGACCTAATTAACAGAACTAAATTAAATGTAATCAAGAACTATGATTGGCTATAACCACTTGAAAAACTATTGGAAACAACAATTAAACAATATCAAATATCATAAGTTGGTTGTAGAAAGTAATCCTTGTAAGGGGGTTCTTAATCACGTAGAAAATTATTAATGATTGAAAGGAACTCCCAAAAGCTTTTCAAATATATTTTATGTAAATAGGGACAAGGCACTGATTAAGGGTCAAGGTTTACACATAAGAGCCAGTACTCAAAGTTAGGTTCTTGTAAAATTATAGTATCAAGACGAGATTGGGTTCTATTAACAGTCCACATCATTTGAAGACAAGACTAGCTTCTATTACCCGTCTAAACTTTGACTTTTAAACAAAGTTATAATAAGCTATCCAGCTGCATTCTGTAACTAGCTTTCTATACGCAGCCTTGCAGCCCAACTCTATCTTCTTTAGAGAGATCCTCATCAACTTTGTACTATAGAGTAACTCACAATCTTTTCCTAGATTGCTACATGGAATCTCATTAAATTTAAATAACAACAATTTAAAGAATCTCACTGGTATCAATAAATAACAATTCAAGGAATCCCATTGGTTCCAAACGTACGGGCTTTTCTGTAAAACAATAGTTTTTTTTATAGGGATCCTTTCACTGACTATTAATAAACATAGATCCATTTAAAAAATCTCATTGGATCCAAACAATGTTTACATCATAATGTTGAGCATAAACATTAATCAACAATTTTAACCAATAGTAGTGTTGAAAGTTCAAATGTGTCACCAATATCAAATGGTGTACCGTTGGAAATTATCATCTATTTTATATCAGTTTGATTATACTTTAATTTCAACTTTATGAAGTATCCACAGTGGGCATTCTAAGACTATAAGTATCTCTTTATTTCTGTATATTTTATAACTTTTATATTTAATTCTATAACGCAAATATCTTTAATATCAATTATTGTTGATTATCTTTTCACTTCATCCATCTACAATGTCTGATTCAATCTACTCCATTCAACAAGTAGTTGGGCTTATCAGACCAACTCCAATAAATTTATAATATTCATGATATTTACAATATCCGTGATATTGATAATATTCTATATATATCACTACATACCAATGGAAATTTTATTTACTTACTTTTCAATTTGAATATAATTTGTGATATGTAAAAATTACGTGTGAAAAAATTTGTGCTTTTTAATTGGTCAGAAAAAACATGTCATGTATGTCGTGCAATCTTAAAAAAATATATCTGTGTAAGAAGACTCTGTAACTACGTGAAAAAATGTTGTGCATCCCCAAAAGAGTTTTTAGGGACATCGTCCATATAGTTATCCATTAATTTTTTACAATGATTAAAAAAAGTCATGCTATATAGAGACGTATTCCTTTTTTGGATCAAACGACACACGTACCATATTTTTTTAACCAATCAAGACACACAAATCTTTTTCAACGTGATTTCTTTATATAAATAATGTCTGAATTGAAAATGAAGTGAAAAATTTGACCATATAATAAAACAGTTTTTTTTATAACAGAAAAACCTCGTTATAAGTGTCTAACTGAGGCCGTCTTTTATAGTACTTATATTGAAGTATACATACAATGAATTATGTTTTAATATGAATAAGTTGATTCAGAAACATTGTTTTTGCATATTGTGTGCATAAGCTCTGCACCCATGATCACTCAATATAGTGATGCTTATGTGAAGACTTTGTAAGTACATTTTAGGCTTTTTTAATATCAATTTTGTATAATTAATGATTAATTACGTTATTATTATTATTTGACATTTATTACTTGACCATATTTTTACAAGATTGTCAATAAAACAGCTATTAAAATTTAATTATTCATACAATGTACGTATAAAAACTGAATTTACACACGTAAACATAAAATCATACACATTATAACAATTGGCTTTTTCTAAAAAGTTTTATATATTTTTTGATATTTCAATACTGATAAAACAAACAAAAAACTCACAAAAAAGTTTGTATATTTTACCAATTTTTTTCTTTAATCTGAAATGTAGCCAATTTAGCGAACGTTATGTGAGCTTCACACGCTCAAAATAAAATAATATGTGCGGCAGGAATTATGATATTCCCTAACTTTGTTGCTGAATATAGGTAACTTCGGAAAATGTAAATTTTAAAGTTTACTTGGAAAACAAAGCAAACTAAAAAATTCACATTTTCTTACTAAGATAATTACGTAACTGATTATGTGAGAAACGCAGGTTGAAAACCGTAAGACGCAGATTGGAGACTATACATAAGGTGTATTTTGTTGAAAAGTACTTACTGACAATACATACACCAGTGTGTATTGTACAGATATTGAAAGCTTAGTCATATATTACCATGATATTGATTCCACCTGCTACACAAGGTAACCTTCCAATGTTTACATAAACCACGTTCTTTACTTTTCACTTTGTATTTTATGTAAACAATCCACCTTCTATCTATTATTTCATATACATACTTCACACAGATTACTCACTTCCCTGCTCATAGGAAGTGTGTATAGTGGTGTTTGACTCCAATTTTTAACATATATAAATCAACTTAATTACGTAATCACAAAACACAAAACAAATGAAAAAACTTTCTCAATTCTGTGAAATATAGGCTTGAAGTATGTTCCCGATCTCCCCATATTGCCAACCAAATTTTTTTAAAAACTCAATTAATTCATGAACAAAACAAAACTCTACATTATCAACTCCATACACAATATGTTTATATAGAAATGCATGGGTTTATAGGAAAAAAAAATATTTGAAGAATAGATGGGAGAAAATTTAGATTTTATTGTTATTTCGGATTTTCAGTTGGGTCAGAAAGTGATCTAGGAGCCGTCTTCAGAAGAGAAAGACACCCTTAGGAGATAAGCGTGAAATGTGTTTAAACAACTTTGTTATTTGGTCAAACTTTTCAATTAACTTTTCAGAATGTTTATCTTTCATTTTTTTGTGATTTATCTTATATTGAGCGACTTAAATAATGATTGATTGCTTGGACATTATGATTCTAAGCGCAATTCTCTGTGCCTGCTTAACATTGGGCTGCAACTTACAAACATTTTCATTTGAACCAACGATCAATTTTATAAAATATGCTTTAAAGTATTTTGAAGGTCTTTTTTTCACTTTTGACTTTATTTGAGTCTCTGAAGTAATGGTTTTACCGATTTCTGTTTTAATTACCAACCCTACTTGCACAAGATTTCAAAACATTACAATGACACCATGCATCTGTTTTCTATACTTAGTAAACACAGTAACTAAAATGTACTATAATATTTGATATTTTCTCTAAATTTTTGTAACAACTGTAAAACTGTTGGATTGTTTTTTGACGCTCATACAGGCCTCCAAAAATATTGTCTTTATGATATTCAGTCCGGCGCAAAAGTGTTGAGAAATTTGTTTTCTAAACCAAACTTTTGCACTACAAATAAACAATATTTTTTAAAATATTAAAATTTTATGATTGTAATGTTATTTTATAAAAAATCTTTATAATTCATTGCTATTGTCTGAAGACGGATGGCCAGCTAGATTACCTGACGGGCATTAGTTATCCATAACAAAGATAAAATTACATCAACTAAAAAAGTTCATATCTTTTGTTTTATATAACCATTTTCTTTAATTTTCAAATAGAATTTATATTATTTTTACCACAATTCTGGTTGAAAAAAAAATTCAGTTTTTTGGGCCTGACTTAATGCCACAAAGACAGATTTTTTGGAGGCTTTCAAGAACGTCAAAAGCAATTTAACAGTTTTACAGTTGTTACAAAAATTTAGAGAAAATATCAAATATTATATAATCAAAAAAAGCAAAAATATCACAAAGAAATAAAACAAACTTTCTAAGTTATGTAAGATATTACGTAATTGTTTATTATAAAAATTTGCGTGTGTTTTTGACTTTTTTCAGGTCTCCGACTGGAAAATAAGACTAAATATTAAAACCTTATACACGTTACAAGTATTTTAATATGTGAAAAAAAAGATTTTGCAACTTGTGAAACGTGGGGCTTTTGACCTTTTTCATGGGTTTTTGATTTAAAACTTTTTTAAATACTTGCATTGAGGGAAAACTTAAAAAGAGGCTTACTCATAACAAAAGTTTTCTGTACCAATTCAATCAAATGAATATCATAGAATTGTGTGATACTAATATCTATGACATGAAGCTACTTCAGCTTTTATAGGTAAAAGAAATAATTTTTATTAATTGTTTTCACAAAAGAAGGCTAAAATACAATTCAAACTTAACATGCAGAACAAAGCTGTTAATTTCTCTACTTGGTTTGAAATTGTGTATAATTATTTGCACGAAATATTTTGAATTTCCTAAGTTGGATACTCAAAAATCATGTGAATTTTGGCTAATCATATTCAAAAATCAATATATCAACACTGTAGTTTTTGTTTCTTTGTCCGTATTTCATCTGTCAAGTTAGCGAAACCAAAATCAAGATTTCTTTTTCTAATCTATTTTATTACCCTTTCAATTTACATTTACATCACTATAGCAAAATAATAAAGTCTCAAGCGTCTTTTGAAATTTCTCTATCACTACGTAGTCTGACTTTTGGAAGCTTTGATAAGCTTGACAATTTAAAACTTGTGAAAATTTGCGGCCACAAAAGAAAAAAACTGTCAATAAAAAGCTGGAAATGTCTCTCAAAATCAAATCGGAACGAGATCATCTTATAGGCTTAAAATCTCTTGCCAAATGGATAGTCATTGTGACGCTAATAGTAATATGAATGAAATATGCAATCTTGATAATTTGTGATCAAATTGTCGTAAATAAATAATTTTTGATTACGTACTATATATACATGGGAACAAAAAGATCTGGACCATTTAAAAAAAATTTTTGGTTTGGGATAATGTAAGAAGAAATCGACTTTAAAACTCCCTTTTTCTAAGTCTCCTTCCTGATTGGGTTACACTCTTACCCTAATAACTACTTTCCGAATATTTCTTGCTACTATGTTAAAAATCTATTAATATTGGATCTGCTTTTATTGTTTTTAAATATTTTCTAGTGACGCGTAATTCACAAAAATTTATTATATTTGGTTTAAGACAAAATTGAAGTTATTTTTTGAGTATACGCAACTTTCAGTTACCGCCTTACCTCTTCTTTATCCACTACTTTTAGTCCAGCGTTTTCTCACTGTCTTTTCCTTAGAGTTCAGGCCAAAAAGCTTGGTTTTTTTTGTTCAGAATACGGGAAATTTATGTATTATTTATAGACGAAATTGGAAAGTAAAAATAATAAAAATAAAATAGAAAAATAACAAAAACAAAAATAAAAATAGAAAATAATAAAAAAAAGAGAAGCAACGAGGGAGGAGGCGACGTCATGATGGGCCCGACGTGGGAGTCGGATAAAAGATTGATACTTGTGAAACCGAGACGCAACCGGGCCTCAGACATGCATATGTCTGGAGACTAGGTTTAAGTCAAAAACGGGTCTAATTGCTTACACTCCTCCTCAACAAGAAAAATTGTCACGATTCTCAGACAGAAACCTGGTGTTTTGCCAGATGTAGTAAATTAAGTCTGCGGGCACAAACTGTTGGAAAAAGTCATTGGACGGTGAAAACGTGCCCGGGATGGCAGTCTTTCCAAATAAAATCCCAAGCGCCGTTGACAGTATCGTAACCAGCGATGCAAATGATGTCGCGGACGCGGCTTCTTGCTTCAAGCTCAGCTTTAGGGGAGTCTTAAGATAACTGTTTTTCAGGACGTAAGAACGGAGATGCTCAACGTTAACGACCCGATGGAACTTGCGATGATCTGGAATGTCAAGCTCGCAGTTGTTAGAACCTGCAGCAACTACACGGAAGGGACCAACAAAGTTGGACTGTACCTTGCGGTAAGTACTTGACTTTATATAGACATCACGGCTAATGAGCGCATAGTCATCAATCTTGTAATATACTGGGTTGCGGGACTTGTTTGCTTGTGCTTGTTTGCGTTGGGCATCGACAACCTGGTCTTGCCTGCGCAGAAGGAGAGCCTTGAGCTTGATACTAAGTTTTTTAACAGGGATGGAACAAGAAATGATCAGTGTACTGTGGAAACCAGGAGTATTGGGTTGATAACCAAGGTCAGTAATGAAAAGAGTAGTATCAATTAATTTTTGATAAGAGTTGTTGTAAGCAAACTCGACAATGTCAATATAGTTAGACCAGTCACAAAGCTCGTTAATGCAATACGAGCAAAGAAGTTGACAAAGAATACGATTAATGCGCTTCGTCTGGCTATCGGTCTGAGGATGGTAAGGAGTAGACATAAAAAATTTGAAACCCATGCACTCGTGAAGTGTAGACCAAAAGTCACTAACAAAGCAAACGTCAAGGTCAGAAAAAATAAAAGAAGGTACACCATGCAACCGTACAATGTTGCGCACAAACAAGCGTGTGGCACCGGGTGCATCAACTGTATCAGTAGTGGGAATGAAGTGGGCTCTTTTGGTTAGACGGTTGACCACAACCATAATCTCGTTAAAGCCGTTGGAATAAGGAAGTACAGACACAAAGTCCATGGAAACAGAAGACCAGCGGTTGTCAGGAATCTCAAGAAAGTTCAAGAGACCGTCAGTACCAGCAGAGTTGCCACGACAACGGAGACAAGTATTACAGGAGTCAATGAAACGACGAATGTTCTTGAACAATACAAAGCCAGTAATGCAGTTGCGCAACAAAGAAGTAAGACTTATAAAACTCAAAGTGACCAGCAGAAGGGGGCTCATAAGCCTGTTACATGAGGAATTGGCACGACGGAGTGTGGTCAGAAACACAAAGTCGCCAACGTAGGTTGTCAGCACCAATAGTGATGGTAAAGTAAAGGAGACCATCAATCAAACGATGATGGCGGATATGGTGTCGCATATGCTTAGGAATAGAAATTGGGTTGTCAGATTGTTGCAATACTTGAAAAATTTCACCGAATTATTTGTCATCGGACAAGAATTGTTTGAGCTCATCTAAAAAGGAAATAGCAAAGCTAGTAAGTGTAGACACAGCGGCAACGCTGATCCTACTCAGGGCATTGGCGACAGAGTTTTTCTTCCCTGGAATGTGCTCGATAGTGAAATCGTATTTGGCCAGAGTATTGAGCCAACGAGCAATACACTCCTGAGGCGTTTTGGATTACACTATCAGATAGGTAAAAGAATTAATGATCAGTGCGGAGAATAAAATGACGTCCGATAAGAAGGTGGCGAAAGTGTTGAAGGGCACAAATACTACTTAAGCATTCTTGTTCTTGAACAGTGTAGTTCAATTCTGCACCGATCAGTTTCTTGAAACAGTAAGATACGATGCCGAGGAGTTTACCATTGTTGTCACGCTGTTCGATAACAAAATTGACACAACTGTGGCTAGCATTGGTTGTCAAAACAAACTGATGGAACAAGTGTGAGACTGTAAAAACCGGAGGAGAAGTTAAAGCAGATTTGAGAGTCTCAAAAAGGTTTCTTGTGCAAAATACCACTTGGATTTGTCATGGATAAAGTCATGAAGAGTACAGCTATCCTAGCAAAGTGGGGAATAAACCGACGGTAGAAACCAGCTAAGTCTAGGAATGATATTGCCTTTTTTGAAGTGTCCGACACAGGAACTCGCGAACCGCTGCGATCTTGTCTTTGAGAGGACGGATGCCACAGTCAAAGAGTTGAAATCCCAAGTGATGTTAGTGGTGAAGAGCTAACATTTGGATTGTTTAGCGATGAGATAATGGTTGCGAAGGATGTCTGAGATAGTACACAGATGTTTGCGGTGCTCTGCCAAGGAACAACTAAAAGCGAGGATATCGTCTAGATAGACAACAACAAACTTGTTGAGATGAGGAGCTAAAATAGCATTCATAAAGAATTGAAAAGTGGCTAGAGCATTAGTAAGACCAAATGGCATTACGCGAAATTCATAATGACCCCAACGAGTGCTAAACGCAGTTTTAAACTTATCTTGTGGATCAATAAGAATCTGGTGATATCCTGACATGAGGTCAAGTTTGCTGAAGAACTTGGCGTCTCCTAAGGAGTCAATAAGATTATCAATAAAACAGGTGGAAAAAAGCAGTTTTGATGGTCTGTTGATTGAGCAGACGATAATTAACGTAAAGACGTAGCGAGCCGTCTTTCTTCTTGACAAATAGGACGGGGCAAAAAAGGTGACCTGGAAAAAACAATGGCACCTTGCTTTAACAATTGCTGAAGCCTATACTGGAGTATCTTGTTTTCTGTTGCAGACATGCAATAAGGAAGCCAGGCCATAGACTTGGCATCAGGAACAAGATGGATTTAGTGCGAGACAGTGCCAATGTCAGGATTGGAGAAGGGTTTTTTATTGGTGATGACATCACCATACTGTTGCAAGATTCGCTCCAATTTTTTGTCTGGAACAAGTTCAGTTAAATCAAGAGAAAACAACTCTAGTTGGATTAGACCAAACTGCTGACCATTGATCCCTAATTCCCGTTTGTACTAATCAGAAGAAATAACAGAAATGGAATTGATAAGGAGAACCAAACGGGGGACATGAGATAGGGGAGCAGTATTAGGAACGTTGGCAGAAGTAAGCTTATCCCAGTCGATTATCTTGCAGTATTTACGAATGAATTGAAAACAAAAATGGCAGACTCAGACAACTCGTCAATAACAAAGAAGAAAGTGGAAATTTTCTAAAAGCCAATGGAGAAAGCAAGTTTAATGATTTCAAAGATGATTTTAACTTCATTGAAAGCGGCACGCGCGCTATGATGGGTACAGTATTAAACAAATTGGGAAAGGTGGTTTAGTAGTAGTAATATTTCTTTTATTCTTGCTTAGCGTTATACACTGATTAATATAAATTATATAGTCACCTACCTATTCCCGGCGTCCTTGCCTCGTACCTTTTTTAGAGCTAGATTTAAGTTGCTCAACGTCTCTCTTGTACCGCCCCGTGCCAAATTTTATACAGCTTGCCTGTATCGATTGCTGGCTGCTACTATTCACGCAACGGGGCATCCCCTGTGTCTAATATACGCGAACTTACTCTCCCAGACCGAACCCACTTGGTGGGTTTCCTGTTGGCCATCGTTCTGTCAGGTGTTATTGTTTTCCGCTGTTATTTCGTTGGGTGTGCCCGACTCAGGCGTTTTCAACCTCTAATCCGTAGTGTCGATCTGTGGCATCAAATTAAAACACCAAAAAGGCCTTTTTAAAACAAAATTGGTCGCCTGGTGGCTGCCTTGGGGTGACTATGGCAGCCACTTGGAGTTGTCCCTCTTACCGGCTTACCTATTTGCGCTAAGGCTACCGATTACTCTCAAATATCTCCTCCCATAAAACATTGAAACCAGTTCCAATGAAAACTGTCACGTGGTGTGCACAACTCAGCCAGCTTTATTGTGAACACGTTTTACTTCCTGTGACGAGAGATAATAAATAAATGTCAAAAAAGAGAATCGAACCCGAAATCCCAATTTGAAAAAGCCGTTAAAAAACCAGAATTAAGATCGCCGACAGCCACCATTGGGCTATATTCCCTTTCTCTAGATGTAAGAAATCAAACCTAGTTCCACGTTCTTCAGACGTTAAAGTTTCTTTCTTACCTAATTGGGGTTTTACCTTACCCTTACCTTACCCTGACTTTCACTCCCACCACCTGATATTTTTATATTTATGTATTTTGTTATAGTTTACTGTTCCTTTTATTGGTCACGCATAGCTGAGTCCTTATTTTGATCATATAGTTGAGTAGTTGATTAAATTTAAGTTATAATTTATTACGCTAAGCTTAAAGCATCCATAATCCAATCTGTCGCTTATTTTATTAATCGCGCTTCCTCACCGCATAATCTTTAATAGTTCAGGCCGAACTCTTACACTAGGGAAAGCTGGTTGTTTTGTATGAATTCTTGGAAAATAAAATTGTCACCGGCTTCAGAGTTGATAAGAATGTCGATAGAGGCTGCATGGTCCGTCAAATCAGCAGTAATAAGGAATTCGTCGAGAGATTCAGTGCTTTGAATGGCCTAAAAGTTAAGTTGAGAAAGACTCTTTGAGAGTTCTTTTAGGGATTCAATCTTATTAAAGTAATTGATAGAGGGCAAAGGCGGCGCGGTAGGGCCGAAATGAGACGAAATGGGCTTGGAAGGGCCAGCGGGCAAAGGCCGCTCGGGAAGAACAACTGAAGATGAAGGCGTCGCAGAGGAAGCGAAAAACGACAAAAGCGCGGATAAAGTAACGAAAGACGAAGTGGGCGCAACAATGTTTGAGAGGGGCAAAGGGTGCGCAGGTGGACCAAAATGTACTATGCCTGAAGGGGACGGACTACCAGAGAATATCAACAAAGGGGGCTTACCGGAAGTCACAAAGACGGAAGGGACAAAGGTGTGCGTCTGGGCTTTAGGGGTCAGTAACGACTCTTAATACTGATCTCTCGCACTTTTTACAACATTGCAAGGGCAGTCCTTAGCGAAGTGATCGTCGGTGCAGCAGTAGAAACACTTACCAGCAAAGGCTAATTCGTCACAATCACGATTGGTCAGAGGGCGGCCGCAAAGATGAGGGCGGCCGCGGAAAATGGTGGACAAGTCCATGAGTTCAGAATCAGGCAAACGACGGCTAGAGTTTTTGCCGAAAGGAAAATTAAAGGGATATCCATCAGAAGCCCGGGTTATTTGACGGGGAGCAAAATCGGAACCATAGTAAGGGGGTTGTTCGTCCAGGGAAAGTTGGTTGTACAACCGGTTGACGAGGGGTGAGTATCTGGAATGGTTGTCCAGCTCAACTCCAAATTTCCATTTCTGGGCAGCCTGCATAATTTTGCGGAGAGATTGATTACGAAAGGGGCGTACAAATATGCAGACCTGAGGAGGAAGTCCTTCCAAGTAGCGATCCTTGCAAATTTCTTCATGGCAGTAATACTTAGGAGCCTCAGTTATAATGTTAACAAAACGACAATTGCAATTACTGATGGTCATATCACAGTTGATAATCTCGAAGGCCTTTTTGACAAGACGGTCGTAATCGGGAGGAAAAAGCTGGAAATTGTCATCAACAAAAATGTCCCAATCAAGGTCGACATCATCAGGATTGTAATACGAATACCACTCAATAGCATGGCTGGCCATGTTCTACTTGGCATAGTGGATCCACTTATTAATGTTTTCAGGAATGAAAAAGCGATAAAGTCCAACGACGTCAGAAATCAGGGTCTCAAGCAAAACAGGGTCAACCTGTCCTAAGTAACGGAAAGGCTTACTGACGGAGAGATCTTTGAAAGCCATCTGAATCAACTTTTGTCGCTACCATGTAAAGCAACAGACTGAGTTTAGTAGACTGCAATACTAAGAATCCACTCAGGTGACACTTACAAAGGTAATAGAAGATAACAAAATAAAATACAAAAATAAAGGAAAAGAAAAAAAAAAGCAAAAGAAAGAGCAAAAAAGATAGTTGAGAGGAGGAGGGAGCGCTAGAATTGTTAAGTGCAAAAAGCTTGGTTTTCTTTGTTCAAAATACGGGAAATTTGTGTGGTATTTATAAACAAAATTGAAAAGCAAAAATAACAAAATTAAAATAGAAAAATAGAAAAAAGCAAAAATAACAAAATTAGAAAATAGAAAATAATAAAAAAAAAAAGAAGCGACGAGGGAGGAAGCAGCATAATGATGGGCCCGACGTGGGAGTCGGAGAAAAGGTTGATACTTGTGAAACCGAGACGCAACCGGGCCTCAGAAATGCATATGTCTGGAGACTAGGTTTAAGTCACAAACGGGTCTAATTGCTTACACATATATATAAGAGTTCGGGTTCAAATAAAAACTATTAACAATGAGAAAGCGCGAATAAATGAACGATAGTAAAATAATAAATTAAAGTAAATCAAAGTTATAAAATAAAGTCTGAAGTCTGCAAGCTAATATCTAAGTTCTGTAATCTGGAGGTTAACTGAGAAATAAGGACAATGATTCTTTGGTAAGGGTTTCTTGGCTACTGAACAAAACTTAGGAAAAAGCGAGACAAAGACGAGTTTATATGAAAAAGTATTTTAAAAGAATAATCTGGAGAAGGATCTTGAAAATTAGGATCCTTGCTTTTCAATGTTAAACTGTCCTTATGAAGTTGGTAAAATCAAATAATTATACGAGGAAGCTTCACCTGACGCTTTGTGGGGTTGCAAAAATAGCGATGTGGATATCGATGAGGATATGAAACAGAATGTAAACGTCGGAGGGGTATGTGAAGGTTCAGGTCAGAGGAGGTCATATGAAGGTTCAGAATAAAAAAGCAATGTCGAAAAGTATAATCATAAGTGTTGCGGCTTTGAATTAGAGTTGTTGATACCATATCAAAAATGGAATAAGAATAACAATAGTAATTGGGAAATAATAAATGAAAGTTAAAAATAAAGATAAAGGTAAGAAATAGTGAATAAAATAGGAGATGATGAAATATGAGATAGGAAGTAAGAAGAGATCAGAGTTGTGAAAGTCAGGTCAATTTCTTACAATATTGTAAGGCAACAGACTGAGGTTAGTATACTGCTATACTAATAACCAACTCAGAAGTGACGCTTACTAAGGTAATATAAAATAAAAGAAGATAAAGAGATAAAATAAAATAAAAGAAACTAACAAAAAAAGAGAGGAAGGTAACTATCGAATTATCAAGTGCGAAAAGCCTGGTTTTCTTTATTCAAAATACGGAAGATTATGTAGTATTTATAAACAAAATTAAAAAGTAAAAATAATAAAAATAGAAAAATAACAAAAATAGAAAATAGAAAATAACGAAAAAGAAAAAAAAAATTAGAAAATAATAAAACAGAAAAAGAGCAGCAACAACGAGGGAGGAGGCTAGTCGTGGTGGATCCGACGGGTCTGACGTATGAGTTAGAGAACGGATTGATACTTATGAAACCGAGGTGCATATGTCCCGAGGTTAAGTTCAAGTGATAAACGGATCTAATTGCTAAACGAATCTAATTGCTAAGCGTATCTGATTGCTACACGAGTCTGATTGCTGAACGGGTCTAATTGCTTACAAATATAAGAGAAAAGTGATATAGCACAATGGTTACTAGGGGATCCGGCAGCACTTTTTTCAAAATTTGTCAGCATTTGATCTGCATACTTTATTACTTAATATAGTAAATTATTGGTAAGTGCTTAATAAGCTATTTTTGATCTGTTTGACATGATTTCAGAGGGTTCCGGCCAATTTCATATCATACGATGTATCACAGATATACATTCAACAACGACTTTTTTGTCGACCCATCCCTTTTCTTTCCCATTGCCTCATTCTTTTCTTTAATTAAATATAAGTGAGTTTCTCAACTCTGAAAAAAATAAGAAAGAACCAACAATCAATTTACCAATTATCGTTGATGCTAAAGGTGTTGACCTAGATGATGGTGATGTTAAAATTGATGATGTTTTGATTCATCCAGATAGCGAATTCAGTAGCAAAAATAATAATGAAAAGTTACAAAATGAATCTGATAAAAAGATTGACGGCAAATGCGATTTTTTCAAAGTTGACCAATGTTTTAAATTGCCCAAAAACGCACTATGGATTTTGTTAATGATTTTTCCATTAGTATCTCTTCAAGTGCCATTATTAAAGACCGCCGGAAAGATAATAAAGGTCAACTGAAGTGGACAAGTAAAGTATCTTTGATAATGATTTACACAGCTTCAACTTTTTCCAAAACTGTACATCATATGAAAATAGAATCTAAGATAGAATTTTGAAGATCCTTTGCCCAGTATTCAAAACTTCCTAAATATTTTAAGATTCATGATGACCAATTTTATCTTAACCGTTTTACTAATATGAGAAAGAAAGCCTCAGTATATGAAAAAGGTCACTGGTACCACTAACCCAGGTAAATATCCTGATCTTTACCGTCAGAAGGGGCAAACACTCATGATTTCTAGATATATAGCCAACTTAAAAATCAGCTTATTATTACAAAAGAGGAAGTTTTAATGCCGCATTTTATCTAAAAGTGGATTTTTTTGCCCAAAATTTTAGAAATTTTTATGCAGTATGAATTGATCGATTCAAATCATTTTTTGATGTGAATCAATCAATTCATATCACAGTTTTCGGACTGTTACAGATATTGACTCATTATTTACGTAAGTTACGCGGGTTGGGAACAATCAAAAGAGTGCTGCCGGATCCCCCTACTGTAGGTGGCCTCAATTCTGGTTTTTTAACAGATTTTCCATATTGGGATCTCGGGTTCGATTCGCTTCTTTGACATTTATTTACTATTTTTTGTCACAGGAAATAAAATGTGTTCACAATAAATCTGGCTGAGTTGTGCACACCACGTGACGGTTTTCATTGGAACTGGTTTTAAGATTTCATCGAAGGGGATACTTGGGGGTAATCGGTAGCTTTAGCGCAATAGATAAGCCGGTAGAAGTGACAACTCCAAATGGCTGCCATAGTCACCCCAGGGCAACCACCGGGCGACCAAGTTTGTCCCGAAAAAGCCTCGTCGGCATTTTAATTTGAAGTCACAGATTGATTCAACGGATTAAAAGTTGAAAATGCCTGAGTCGGGCACACCCAACGGAATAACAGCGGAAAACAATAACAACTAAAATAACAATGGTCAACAGGGAACCCACTGAGTTGGTTCGGTCAGGGAGAGTAAGTCCGCGTATAGTCAACACAGGGGGATGCCCCCTTAAGTAAATTGTAGCAGCCAGCAATCGATACAGGTTAAGCTGTATAAAATTTGGCACGGGGCGGTACGAGAGAGACGTTGAGCAACTTGGATCTAGCTTTAAATGGTACGAGGCAAGGACGCTGGGGATAGGAAGAAGGTAGGTGACTATATAATACATAACAATCAGTGTATAACGCCAAGTAAGCGAGAATAAGAAAACATGCTACTACTACTAGAAAAAAAGTTTCTCATAGTTCTAAACGTATTTGACTGAAATTTCCAAATAGAAAAATAAAGCTAATATAATTAAAAACATATCAAAAGTTTCGAAAGCAATCAACAACGGTAAACACATTTTTTAGTTATAGGAAAATTTGTTTTCAAGTCCGCATAGATGGTGACAAAATTGTGCTAGGAGGAAATGATGAAATTGCGGACGGGTCTATAAAGCCCATGAAGTTGTTTTCATTTTAGTGCTGAAAATATTAATGTTACTTGTAATAATAAATTTAATTGCTAGAATAAAAATAACTAGCGCACAAACAGGTTGATATAATGCTACCTCAATTATTTTTTGTCAAATATTTAGTGGTAAATGTTGATGTTAATGTGTTACCATATGACCAGGTTGAGGCACTTATGGTTTTAGGGTAAAATATTCTAGAAATAGAATGTTCTAGAAAAAAGTATATTCTAGAAAAAGAAAGTTTTAGGAAGAAAATATTCTAGAAAAAGAAGATTCTAGAAAAAAAAGTTGTAGAAAAAAAATGTTTTAGAAAGAAAATGAAGTTTTGTGAAAACTTTATTTGTAATCAAAATCTTATTCGCCACAATATTATTTGCTACACACCTTATTTGCCACTGCCAACCAAAATTAGATAAAAAAGGAATTCTCCCTCAAGTTAAAAAATATTTTTAAATAATAATAATAATCAAATTAAGATAACCAATTAGCGCACTACTAAAATTGAATCTACGTAACCTTTCTGAGATCAAATATTAAAAAGATTTTCCATAATACCGATGGTAACAGCAAAACCGACGCTATCGACACAGCCAAATCTCATAACCAGATCTACCACCTTTTTAAATAAACTCCCTGACCCGCCTGATAAGAATGATACTCGAAATGTTGAATTTGAATAAAGTGGAGATATTGATTGCGAATTTTGAGGCCCAGGAAGTCGATGTCAGTGCCACCATCACTACCACTACGTTTATCGACAGCTATAACAGAACATCTAATTATACCAGACGCGACTTGCACGCAAAGGAGGAAAATGATAAAAGAAAAGCTATTAATTACAATGATGTAATCGATGCCAAATTTACGGATATCCACAATGAATTTGTTCATTAAGGAGTTCTATTTAATAGAATTAAAGCTAGAATTGAATCTGACAAAACCAAGTTTCAGAAGTTTTACGATATTATCGTCGCATATCAAAAAATAAACGAAACCAATGTTAGGAGGTACGAAGTGCCGAGTAACAACCAACATGTAGCAGCAGCATTCATGTATATGTGTGCTGAAACATTTGTTGATGGAAAATTAGGTTTTAACCCTAGTTTGGACTTTTGTGACTGCGGTCTCAAAAGCACACACGTGCTGAGAATTACACCCACTCAACTCTGAATGAAAAATTTTTTAATTGTTTTTCTTCCCAATTTTATTATTTAAACTTTATTTTTATCTTTGTTTTTCATAAACTTTTATAATTTTCTATTCTTTAACTAATTTAATGTAACAATTCTTTTGTCTATTTTTCCTCATGTTAGACCTTCTCACTCTTCAACAACCAAGTCCCAGACAATGCACAAAGATATTGTCGGACTGAAAAAAGTCTTGGCCAACCTTGTACAGAAAAAATATAGAATTGACCAGACAAGTCAAGCACCTCATGCTCAAATTAAATGATCACGAACGCCGACTCGGGATTTTTGAGCAACCTGATTAAGAACGCCCGTCTTACGCCTAAGCCGCCAACAGCATGAACAGGAAGATAGAAATTTTGACAAACAACCAGAAAAACTCACTGAAAAAAAAGCACTCGAAAGCCAAGCACTTGCGATGAACATGGATCAGAATAAGGTCATGCAAAACCAAATCAATAGTTTCAAGCAATCAATCACTGAGATCCACCGCTCTGGTTTCCCGACTCCCAAACAGTCCATTGCCCAGATACTGTGCATCACTATTTCCCCAAGTGGGAGACTCGAAGCAATCAAACCTGAGAACGGAACCGACCGAGTGTTGGGAGGTACGAAGTGCCAGGTAACAACCAAAATGTAGCAGCATCCATGTATATGTGTGTTGAGACACTTTTTGATGAGGAAAATTAAGTTTTTAACCTAGTTATGACTTTTGTGACTCCGGTATCGAAAACACATACGTGCCGAGATTTAGAACCACTTAACTTTGAATGAAAATTTTTTTTGAAATATTTTCCTCCTAATTTTATTCAAACTTATTTTTATTTTGTTTTTCATAAACTTTTATAATTTTTTTTTCTTTAACCAATATTAATGAAACTCTTTTATCTATTTCCCTCTTGTTAGACCTTTTCTTTCTTTATAACTACTAATCATAGTGTACTTTCTCTTGTGATAACTGCCTCCATCAAATTACTGAGAGGCTCAGTGGACTCTGCCATTCTGTTGTAAATGATTGTAATTTAAATTTCTTTGATATCAACTATCATTAGGTTGTTGTCAGTCAGCTCGCTAATTTTGGTTAGCTCTATCCTCTGTAGAATTTTCTTGTCGAAGAATAAGAAAGTCTAACATGAGTAAAAAGTAGACAGAAGAATTGTTACATTAAATTGGATGAAGAATAGAAAATTATGAAAATTTATGAAAAACAAAGAAAAAAATGAAGTTCAAATAATAAAATTGGGATAAAATATTTTCTAAAAAAATTTTCATTCAAAGTTTGGTGGGCTTAAATCTCGGCACACGTGGCCTTTTGATACCGCAGTCACAAAAGTCATAACTAGGTTAAAAACTTAATTTTCCTCATCAAAAAGTGTCTCAACACACATACATGGATGCTGCTACATTTTGGTTGTTACCTGGCACTTCGGAACTCCCAACAACTAGCGGGGGATTTTCATATTTACCACCATTCTAACTGGTAAAGCTGGTTCACTCCAATGGCAATTGAACCTCTCTTGGAGGAGTGGGCGGACAAGATAGAATATTATGGGTTCTTTCTTTTATCTGAATCTGATATCCCAAATTTCAAACTGGGTAACACGGAATAGATTCAGTCTTTGCTAAAGAAGGGGCAAAACTGTGTGATTTTTCACAAAGTCAGGACATTGGTAGAAATCACTTTATGGAGTTTCGGAGCCTGTATGTGACTGACCAAGTCAATAGCTATCAAGAAGATTTTGGTCTTGGGTTCAATATGAGAATCGAATGTTTTAATTTCAAAAAAGCTTGGTGGGATCAATTCTTGACTTTGATTTCAAAAGGTTTTCAACAATTAGACGATATATCTAAAGTTTGCAAAGGGAAGAAAAAGTCAATGAATTGGCGGAATTAATCATACAGCATAATTTCAAATGTTTCAAAGAATCTCCAATGAGAATAGGATTATATCATCGCAGTAAGCTGTGGTGGACAAATGCCCTCAAGCGCAAACGGAAAACGTCGCAAGGTGATGATGCAATAAAAAAGAAATTCATGTTCTGGAAACCAAGCTAATGCTGAGAAAATTGCTGATGAGTTCTTGGAAGCGATGATCAAAGCTGAACATAGACGTTGGAATAACTTTCTGAGCTCACGGAACTCTAGAAACATTTGGGATGTAATGTGCTACCTTTTGTGAAAAGAACCAAACCGCGGCTATTTTCCAGCTAATTACACACGATGATAATAAAGCAAAGTCTTTGTCAGAGGTCACAGCTTGTTCCAGAAACTGTTCCCCCGGCACCAAGCACACGCTCATTTAACATTTTTACAATTCCCAAGGAGAGTGCAAGGTGCTTAAAGCTAGAGAGTTGTGTAATTGAAAAAAGCTTTCTATCAACAGACTCCATACAAAGCTCCAGGACCAGATTAAATCAAAACAATTGCACTCAAAACGGCATGGAGCGACCGCTACTTTTGTAGAGCTGTCACCAGACTTTTCCATAAGTACGTGCATATTAGTTATCTTGAAACGTTTCGTGAAGGACACATTGTTATTGTGAGAAATTCTGATAAGCCGAAACTGTTTGCAAAGATTTAACGCTTTATATCTTTTCTCATTTGCTTTGGTAAAGAAGTCAAAAAAGTGGTCTGGGGGGACTTGCAGCTTTGGCAGCTAATACTTTTCCAAAACAACAATTCGGTGGCTGAAATATGTATGTATTAATTGATGCCCTTGCAAAGTTAGTGAACCACTCTGGCTGTAACGAAAATGGGATCGTGTGACTTCTGTTCTTGCCGTTGATATCGAAAGCGCTTTCGATATTATTTACAAAGTTGCTCGCTTGAAGTCTATGAAAATAATAATACTCTCTGAAGTGTCTATAAACTGGGTTTACTACTTTCTTAATAAACGACGGACTAGTTTGATTGTTTATAATAAGATATTAGAACCGAGGCAAGTTGATTCAGGCATTCCGCAAGGATCTCCAATCTCACCGCTTTTATTTCTGATATACACAAACCCTTTTCATGAGGAAATTAGAAAAGCAGGGTGCTCATGCTATTGGGTTTATTAATGACATCACAATATTTGTTAGAGGTAATGATATTGACAGAAACACTGAGAAGCTGAGTACTGTGTTTCATATTTGTCACAATTGGGCCTCAGAGTATCACACTGAATTTGACTACAATGATAATGCAAGATTTCTTGCATGTATACAAACGTGAACGTGGGCGATCGAAAAAAAAAAAAGAAAGCAACTAGAAAACCTACTTTGCCGATCTCTGGCTTAGTCGAACGGCAGGCTAAATGGAATCTAAAGTTGCTGGGACTGACAATCGATGGCAAGCTCAAGTTTCACGAGCATGCAAAGAACGTCACTTCCAAAGCCAAGAAAGCCGTAGGCATCATGGGAACACTTGGTGGTGTGTACAGAGGTATTTCTAGTCAGCAACTGAAACAGCTCTACATCTCATGTGTACGGCCAATAATTGGATATGTCAGTCCCCGTTTGGTATTACAAATTGACAGGTCGATGGAAAGATGAACTTCAAAAATTTAAAATACTGCTTTATGTAGGATTTTGGGTGCATTCAAGTCTGCGCCTGTCAAAGTAATTCAGCGCGATGCCGAAATCATACTTGTGGGCATAAGGATGCAAGAAGTCTGTGACTGGTTTGCTGTCAGGGCCATCCGAGCTGTCAGCCCGAGAACACCCTGTCAGAAAACTTGCTACTCGTAGTAAGCTACCCGGAGGAAACCTCAATGAACTATTCGTGAAAATCAGACAAATAGAAGGCGTTAATGACAAAAAGTGTTAGGGTAAGCGTCTGCCTTGGAAAGAACCAAAGTATGATTGACACATTAAACCCGTACAGCATTGCAAAGGCTAAAAAATGTCATGTGCTGTACGTCACGAGCTGAGTGGCAGAAAGACTATGATGAGTTAGGTGAATTTCAACAATACTACTCTTGCACTCAACGAGAGTTGCATAATAATAAGTACCCCAACCCACTGGAAACATTCATGAGAACTGTACCTTGCCATACCTTTAGCAATTTATTCCAACTGCGAACAGGTCATGGTGCTTTTGGGAAGTATTTTCAATTGAGGTGTATTTCAAAAAAAAATTATAACTGCAAATATGGAAAGTTGGAAACAGTTGAATACGCTATAAATAAGTGCCCTCTGCATCCTGGGAATGTAATTTTTCTAGTGAGGTTTTCCGAGATTTTGGTCAAAGAATTCTGTTTGATACCTAAAAGGGCCTTGCAGCGATAGTCAAGTACTTGAACTCTTTACAGCAACTTTTTTGCTGATATTTTGTTGGATGGGAGCAGCTTGTTGAGGTTTTTCATTGCGTGCTTATTCTATCTTTTGTTTTTATTCCAGTAAATCTTATGTATCCCATGTTCCCTTTAAAAAATGCGTCATTTTATAAGAAATCGGCTCCATCAAATGCCTAAAATACTTGAAGCGTGTTGAAGAGCGAGAAGGTCTAACATAAGGAAAAAGTTGATGAAAGGATTGTTAAATTTGTATTGGTTAAAGAAAAGAAAATTATAAAAGTTTATGTAAAACAAAATAAAAGTAAAGTTTAAATAATAAAATAAGGAGGAAAAATTTTAAAGAAAATTTTTCATTCAGAGTTGAGTGGGTGTAAATCTCAGCACGTGTGTACTTTTGAGACTACAGTCTCAAAAGTCCAAACTAGGGTTAAAACCTAATTTTCCCCATCAACAAATGTCCCAACATACATATACATAAATGCTGCTACATGTTGGTTGTTACCCGGCACTTCGTACCTCCCAACACTTCTCCTTGCCTGCGTATCACCAACATAGCCCATACCCAATAAATCTCTTAATTGAGGAAATCGCACTTTACCAAGCGGTTTGGTAAACATGTCTGCAATCATGACTTCAGTACGAAGATATTGAATGGATGTAGTACCGTTCTTGACAAGATGCCGAGAAATATGGTACTTTACAGAAATATGTTTTGTTCTATGATGGTGAACTGGATTTTCTGCAATAGCAATACATCCTTGGTTGTCTTCAAAAAGTGTAACAGGAGTGGGAATAGAAATATGCATCTCTGAACCAAGTTGTATAAGCCAGACGCATTCATTGGAGGCTTCACTAAGTGCAATATACTCAGCTTCTGTGGATGAGGCAGCAGGTGTCTTTTGCTTGCGACAAGCCCATGTAATAGGTCCACCAGCAAGCATAAATACATAGCCAGTGACAGACACTCTGTCAGACTCGTCTTGAGCGTAGTCAGCATCAACATAGCCAACGAGAGAAAAAGAGGGCTGCTTGGAATACGTGATACCAAGATTGACAGTACCAGCCAAGTAGCGGAGACAATGTTTGGCAGCCTTGAGATGAAGTTCTTTGGGTGCTTGAAGATAGCGTGAAAGAAATGAAACAGCTGTAGCTAGGTCTGGTCTAGCCGCGTTAGCAGCATATATAAGCTTGCCAATAATGCTGCGGTAAAGTGTAGAGTCTACATTGGGGTCTGACTCATTAAATACTGAAAGGTTGGTTGAGGGAAGAGGAGTGGGAACAGATTTGCAGTTTTCCATTGAAAAACACTTCAAAACATCAGTAATGTACTTTCCAAGATCCAGTGTAATACCATTAATAGTCTGACAAATACGCATGCCGAGAAAATGGGAAGCAAGTCCAAGATCCTTCATTTTGAACTTGGAGCTCAATCTGGATTTGACCTGCGTAATAACAGTGGTATCACCGCCAGAAATGAGAAGGTCATCAACATAAAGAGCAATCAAAACTCTGTTAGATCCAGAGCCTCTGCTAAATAACCCATAGTCACTCTCATTCCTTTGAAAACCGAGGCTGGTGAGCACATGGAAAATTGCTATGTTCCAGCACAAAGGGGCCTGTTTCAAACCATAGAGACTCTTTTTCAATAGGCAGACATGATCAGGATTTGCTTCATCTTCAAATCCAGGAGGCTGGCGCATGTAGATACGCTCCTCTAACTTACCATTGAGAAATGCGGTAGTTACATCCATGTGATGAACAAAGAAGCCAAGCTGGGCAGAAACAGCAAATAGAAACCTAACAGTTTCATAACGGACAACGGGAGCAAATGTCTCTTGATAGTCAATACCAGGAGACTGAGAAAAACCTTGTGCAACAAGACGAGCTTTGTATTTATCAACAGAGCCATCAGTGTTTTCTTTGACCTTGAAAACCCACTTACAGCCAACAATTTTGCGTCCAATTGGCTTGGGAACCAGTACCCAAGTGTCATTTTCCATTAAAGAGTTGTACTCTGATACACATGCATCATGCCATAGATCCTTCTCCAACGATCTCATAGCTTGGTTAAAGGTTATAGGTGGAGCAGCAATCAAAACAATATCTGGTGTGTCTTTAAGAAGTAGTTTGCCTCTATGGTAAACACCGGGATCAAGTTCAATATCATCTTCAGGAGCAGTAATGGGTTTAGATCTAGGAGGAGTTTCATCAGTATCAGAATCTCGCTCATCAAATGTGCGGACACCATTTACTGCCATAGGATTGGGAAGAATGACAGAAGAAATGGGCTGAAGAGAGCACTCATTGTTACGAAGAGCAACAGTAGTGCAGGTAGCTATAGGCTGCTGGCTTTGATGGACATTTAGAGGCATGTCATCTTCAGAAGTATCATCATAGCGACCAACAGGACCGTCAAGAATATTGGAAGAAGTTACAGAGACTTGACTATCCAAAGGGGCATCTTCAAGCTCTCGGTCACTAGGAAAATAGCCGTCAGAGATATCGGATGCATCACACATAAATTCTTCTCCTTGCAACGAAATCTCTGGCTCAATAGAACCAGAGGCTGAGCAAAAACTGGGCTCAGGAAGCGAATCACGAGGACTAGCGGC
Organism: Geotrichum reessii; assembly: GCA_013305925.1. Classification (NCBI taxonomy): domain Eukaryota; kingdom Fungi; phylum Ascomycota; class Dipodascomycetes; order Dipodascales; family Dipodascaceae; genus Geotrichum; species Geotrichum reessii. The sequence continues at coordinate 35,964 of QVTG01000093.1, forward strand.
GTCTAGCATCTTGGTATCGTCAGGCAAGGGGGCAAAGCCATTACCACCACCACTCGAAGCAGTTTGGTGAAATACATCATTGTCAAAACCAGTGATAGTAGAGGTACCAGGAAACAATTTCTCATCAAAAACAACATCTCTGTCTTCAGTAATAGTACCGTCTTTGAGAAGAACACGGTAGGCTTTGCGAGATCTAGAATAGCCTATAAAAATTCCTTCATTGACCACAGGCTGGAACTTTGATTTTCTAAGCTCATGGGCAATAACCACGCTTGCGTAGCAGCCAAAAATACGGACATGTTTAAGGCCAGGGGCAGAACCGGACCAGAGTGCAAAAGGTGCCTTGCTGTGGGTGCGGGTAGGAATACGGTTGTGTATGAATGCAGCAGTAAGAATTGCCTCACCCCAGAGCTGCTCGGTAAGAGAGGCCTGAATCAACAGACAGCGAGCCTTTTCAGTGAGGGTTCGATTCATACGTTCAGCCAAGCCATTTTGCTCGGGCTTTCTGGGAACGGTAAATTGATGGTCAATACCGCGCAAAGCACAGAAATTAGCTAGCTCACCAACAATATATTCACCACCATTGTCAGACCGAATGGAACTTACTTTGTAGTTTTCATAAGAGAAGTAATTCTCAACCCGGTTAATGAAGTCTATAAGGACAGTTTTGACTTCACCTTTGGTTTTAATAAGCTCGACAAAAGTATACCTAGTATACTCGTCAATGATGGTGACAAAGTATTTGGAACCATCAATATTAGCTATGGGCTTAGGACCACTGACATCAGTGTGGAGGCGCTCAAGAGGGCGCGTGGCACGATTGGTAGAGTCGTGGAACGGAGCCATGGTAGACTTACCCTGGATGCACACCTTGCATTCAGGATGAAGAGAAGCCTCATCAATGCTCTTAGAATCAAGACCTAAGTTAGCTTTAATCTTGCTAAGGACCCCTTTACTGGCATGAGCCAAACGTTGGTGCCAAGTGGCCGCAGTAGCAGCTAAAACTGTGTGCATTGGAGGAGCAGAAGAGGGAAGAATGATTTCAGAATCAATCTTGAGAAGGCCGCTAGGTTGCAAATGAGCGAAGTCACAGGATGTGCCATCAGCGAAATCAATGATAGCCATATCGTCAACCAAGCGGGCTTGACACTTGGTCTTACGCCAGCAGACCAAGTTGATGCCAAAATCAGGAATATAAAGAACATCAGTAAGTACCAAAATTTTGGTAGAACCATTACTGAGCCTGACAGACATCTCGACAGTACCTATGTGAGTCGAGGTAACTGAACCACCAACACCGGAGACTGTGTGAGACTCTTCTCTGATTTTAGACATCAAAGATAAGTCACAGCAGGCGTGACAGGAGGCTGCACAGTCGAAGAACCAAGAGCCCTGCTCGGTAAGAGAACCGTCGACAGGAACATTGACTGAGGCCCAAAGTTGGCGGGAGGGTTTGCCTTTTTGCTTACTTCCCATGCGCTGCAAACCAGGACATTTTTCAGCTGGGACCATACACTTGGCGGCGGTATGGCCAGGTTTCGAACACCTGGGGCAGATGATGTCAGCTTCCTTCTTCTGGTACAAGATAGGGGAAGGAGTACCAGACGAAGCACTCATAGGGCTGGCTGTATAGTTCAGCCTGCCCGCCCACTCGCAATAAAACTCTTTGACCTTGTCCGGAGTGCCTATTTCGGTGTTGGACTCAAGATACTTCATGGCAAACGTATCATTGTTGAACCAGACCAAAGTATTCATAGTACGAATTTGGACAGTTGTAAGGTCGCTGTATCCGAAGGACATGTCGTTGATAAAAGCACCTGCCTTAGTTCTGACATCAGTGTTGTCAGTCATAAGTTTACCGTAGCATTCCTTGATAGCGAAATAGACATCAAATTTGTTGCAAACACCAAACGTCTCATGAATCCAGTCAAAAGCATCTTTTCCAAAGAGCGCTTCGTCATTGATGCGGTCCAAGATGTCCTCAGAAACAAGGTGCGTGAGGCAGTCGGAAAAGAAAGTGTTGCAGATGCTGATAAATTCAGTGTGTTGAGAAGGGTCGACAATAGAAGAGATCTGGTTATCAAGAATGTAAAGTGGAACAATAGAGTTGACACGAGAGAGATAGTAGCGAACTCTATTGAGCCAACGGCGGTAGGACTTTTTGTCAGTCAAGACATGAACTGAAGGAAACTTAGAGAAGGATACGGGCGGGTTGCTCATAACCTGTTGAAGAGCGAGAAGGTCTAACATAAGGAAAAAGTTGATGAAAGGATTGTTAAATTTGTATTGGTTAAAGAAAAGAAAATTATAAAAGTTTATGTAAAACAAAATAAAAGTAAAGTTTAAATAATAAAATAAGGAGGAAAAATTTTAAAGAAAATTTTTCATTCAGAGTTGAGTGGGTGTAAATCTCAGCACGTGTGTACTTTTGAGACTACAGTCTCAAAAGTCCAAACTAGGGTTAAAACCTAATTTTCCCCATCAACAAATGTCCCAACATACATATACATAAATGCTGCTACATGTTGGTTGTTACCCGGCACTTCGTACCTCCCAACAAAGCGCGCTGTAAACGCTACTTTCAAAGTTCTACAGAGATAAATGTTTTTGAATTTGATGCCTCTTTTGTATATCTTTGTTATTATTATTTTAATAATGTAACTTTGTGATGTGAGGACAACAAACAGATATTCTGTCTATCTGCACACTATCAAATATGAATTGACTCAACCTTGCAGAACAATTTATAACCACATTATTATTATTATTATAATTACAAAGCAATAATTGCAACAAGTTATGAGCTGCCTTGCTTCAATAGACGATGCGTTATCTAAAACAAACAATTCCTCATCCGTGCCAGAATTCCGCGTGGTTATCTGAGAGATTAAATGACTGGACGTGTTCACCCTAAATGGCCAGTGTTTTTTAAACGGGTTTTTGGGAAATTGTTATCATTCACTGTGTCTGATACCCTATAAAACCATATTGTACATCGTGTTGGGAGGTAAGAATTACCTGTTAACGACAAATACATAGCCGCATTAATGTATATGTGCGTTGGTACATTTTTTGATAGAGAAAATTACGTTCTAAACTCAGTTTGGATTTTTGTGACTGTAGTATCAAAAGTACAAACGTTATGAAAATTTCACCCACTCAACCTTGAATCAAAAATTTTCTTGAACAATTTTTCTCATAATTCCATTATTTAAACTTCATTTTTATTTTGTTTTTCATAAACTTCTATAATTTCCTTTTTTTAACCAATATTTTATTGTCATACACCTCAGACGTGACAGGCATCAGAATCAATCAACTTCTAATCTTGACATATGAGCAGTCGATAACCCATGACCAGGAACTCTAGTAGAGTAGAATCAACAAAAAACGTCAAGATATTTTGTATTGGTTGAAGGCATAAAACTGAGCAGTCGACATTATTTCCCTCAAATATAGAGAATGTTAGAAGTTGATCCAAAGAAAATTTAGATGTAGATGAACTTCTCCTAAAACATAAATATTTCTGCTTTAGTTAATATAACGAAGTATAATATAGTTTAGAAAGTCTTCCAAAAGTTGGTCAACTGAGTAAAGAAAATAATACTTCAATGCGAACACAAAAAACAATGGCCATGAAATATGGTAAAAACAAAATCGAATATTGCAAGTCAGGATAATCGAGACGACACAATGAAGATATACCAAAACAACAAATATGTTGAAAAAGACATGTCACATTCATTAGCAAGTAAATGGCAAAAAATAAAATTTTTAATTGGCTTCCTGTGCTTTGAAGTATGAATAAAAACCGACAAAAATATTGATAAACAAGAATTGGGGCTGTGTGATCAAGTTAATTCAACAATCCTTCTATCTTTCTTATGTTAGACATTTTTTTTTTCGTCACATCTTGGGGATGTCCGTTTGAGAGCTTATGAGTAACTGAAGAAGATGACGCAGCCGGTTACGTTTTCTCAAGCCTTGGAGATGGTCAAAAAGTTGACCGTTCCATATGATGGTTTTGTTCCTCATGCTGAGCTTTGCCAAAAAGTAAATTGATATTTTGGAAAATTTGGTACTTATGCATCCTCCAAAGCAAGTATGTGTATGTTTATTTGAACTTCTTTAGTTCAACAATTCTGATACTATTGCACACTTGGTCAATTTTACTAGCCCAGATATTGAAATAACTACGACTGAAATGTTTTTGATTTTGCCCAAAATTTATGCTGTTAACAACCACCCGTTCCATAAGGTTAAAATCTCTGCTTTGGTAGTTGTTGGGCTGTCATTTTTGAACCCGTCAAACAATTCAAGTGTTACGGTTGTAAAGACCCTGGGCACAATTTCCGTCAGTGTATGTTGTCTAAGGCATTAGATTTACGGAGAAACCACAAGTGTTGTAATTCTTGCTTAGCAAGAGTTACTGATTGTTCTAAGTTAAGTTGATTGTCATTTAATATTTTGTATGTATTGGTTATTTCAAATCAATTATTGTTTTTTACTTGGAAATTTTTCTCAACTTGGGGAAAATCTTCTTATTGTATAATTTTGGCTGGCAGTGGCAAATAAAGTCTGTGGCAAATGAGGTTTGTGGCAAATGATATTTTAATGACAAATATAATTGTCACAAAACCTTTATTTTTCCTCTAATATAGTCTTCCGATTCCCAAAAATTTTCCTGTGTTTTAGTTTTTGCTTTGCAAAGGATACAGATTGTTTAGAAAGCTTAAGTCAACTTTTATTCTATAGTATATGTATATTAATTATTTTGAATTCATTATTGTTGTTATTTGACAATATTTCTCAACTTGGGTGGGAATCTTCTTTTCACATAGTTTTGCTTTGCAGTGGCAAATAAAGTTTGTAGCAAATGAAGTTTTGTAAAAGCTTTATTTCCTTCTAAAATATGTTGGAGTAAATATGTTGTTTTGTGATTAGGTTAAGGTACTTACAGTTTTGAGATGGATTTTTCCCAAAAAAAAATTAAGTTTTGTGAAAACTGTATTTCTCATCAAAACAATATTTGTCAAAACGTTATTTGTCATTAATACTCTATTTCTCGTCAAAACTTCATTTGCCATCAAATCACTATTTTCCACAAAGTTTATTTGCCACTACCTACCACAATTATATAAGCAAGGGATTTTTACCTAATTAAGAAATATTACAAGCAACGATAATCTAATATAAACACACTATTAAATATGAGTCAACATAACCTTTCTCAACAATCTGTAACCCTTGCTGAACAAGTATCACAAAAGAACATTCTTTTTCCAGATTTTTCTACCCTAAAACCATAAGTTCCTCAACCTGGTCCTATGACACTTTTCTTCTTTGTCCATTTACTGAGCCCTATGTCCTTTACCAATTTTTGGAACTGCGTACTGCCCAGATTTTTGGTTAGCATGTCCGCGATCATTTCTTGACTTCGGGTTGGATGCAATATAATATCACTACACTATGTTGAAAAGTGAGAAGGTCCAACATGAGGAAAAGTAAATAAAAGGATTGTCACATTGAATTAGTTAAAAAATAGAAAATCATGAAAAGTTTATGAAAAACAAAAAAAAACAAAGATTAAGTAATATTATTGGGAGGAAATTTTTTCAAGAAAACTTTTTATTCAAAGTTGAGTAGGTAAAAACTTCAGCACGTGTGTACTTTTGATACCGCAGTCACAAAAGTCACAACTAGAGTTAAAACCTAATTTTTCCCATCAACAAATGTCCCAACACACATATACATGAATGCAGTAACTTGAAATCCGGCCCGGCGCTTGGACTCAATTCCCAGTCCGGATCTGCCATTTAAATATCTCAAAACATGTTTAGCAGTTTTCAAATAGAATTACATGAGGTGATTCAAATCTCGGGACAGAACACTAACTTCGTAACCAATATTAGGTTTATAGTGGTTGGCAGCGTACAACAGTTTTCCAATCATACTTCTATTAAGGGTTTCGTCAACAGGTTCACTTTCGTCACTTTCAAAATCCCAATGTCTAATTATTGGTACTTTTGCAGGATTGCAGTTAGTCATTCCAAATACATTCAATCTTTTTTGACATACTCGTCTTGGTCTATATGATAAGTGGCAATAGTAGTTGTAATATTTTTTCTATTCTCGCTTAGCGTTATACACTGATTAATATGGATTATATAGTCACCTACCTCCTCCCTATCCCCAGCGTCCTTGCCTCGTACCATTTTAGAGCTAGATCTGAGTTGCTCAACGTCTCCCTCGTACCGCCCCGTGCCAAGTTTTATACAGCTCTACCTGTATCGATTGCTGGCTGCTACCTTTCACTCAAGGGGGCATCCCCCTGTGTCGACTTACGCGGACTTACTCTCCCAGACCGAACCCACTTGGTGGGTTCCCTGTTGGCCATCGTTGTCTGTTGTTATTGTTTTTCGCTGTTATTCCGTGGGGTGTGCTCGGTCCAAGCGTTCTCAACCCCTTATCCGTCGCATCGATCTGTGGCTTCGAATTAAAACACCGAAGAGGCCTTTCTGGGGCAAACTTGATCGCCTGGCGGCTGCCCTGGGGTGACTATGGCAGCCACTTGGAGTGGTCCCTTCTACCGGCTTACCTGTCGCGCTGAGGCTACCGATTGCCCCCAAGTATCCCCTCCGATGAAACCTTGAAATCAGTTCCGATGAAAACCGTCACGTGGTGTGCACAACTCAGCCAGCTTTATTGTGAACACATTTTACTTCCTGTGGCGAGAGATAGAAAGTAAATGTCAGAGAAGGGAATCGAACCCGAGATCCCAATTTGGAAAAGCTGTTAAAAAACCAGAATTGAGACCACCGACGGTAACCATTGGGCTATATCCCCTTTCTCTTTATTCAATAGTGCGTATATATTAATTACTTTGAATTGATTATTGCTGTCACTTAAAAACATTTTTTACTTTGGAAGAAAATCTGCTTCTCATATAGTTTGGTTGGCACTGGCAAATAAAGTTTGAGGCAAATAAAATTTTTATGATAAAAAAAATTCTTACAAAACTTCATTTTCTTTTTGAAACATCCTTTTTCCAGAATATTCTATTTCTAAAATACTTTATCCTACACATTAATTTCAAAAAAAAGATCCCTTCAACAAGCGGCAGCAGACCGACGATCGCTTCCAGAAATTAAAGAAAAAACTTTTGAGACACATATAATTTTTTTGGTCCAGTGCTTAATGCCACCTACAAGCCAGTTTGTCCGGTTTCTGGCTGCCAAAATTGTTGATACTCTCGTCAAGCTGATGTCGCCCAAATGGCTCAAAGGGTCATTTACGTTTTACCTTACTTAATCCATACTTTTGCCAATAAAATTAATTTACCAAAATGCCGTGACAATGCAGAAGATCTTATCGATCTATTTTTCAATTTTTTGAAATGCAACATAGAGAAGTTTTAAGTTATTTTAGACCGCATATGAGTCATCGACAAATGCGGCGTTAAAATCGAGCAAACAAAGACGAAGTGCAAAGTAGTTACGCATGGAAAAGCTTATAATTGCTCAACTGTTGAAAATGGACAATTCATAACTGTTCTCAAATGCATATCGACGACTAGAGAAGTTGCAGAGCCTTTTTTATTTATCAGGTAAAACGTTTCCTGGAAACCTGGTTTCGTAATCAGAATCTCAAGGAAATTTTGTTTTTTGCTTTCACATCCAACTCTTTTTCTATCAATATGTCTGCTTTTTCAGACCGGTTTGAAAGGTGCACTACAACAATTGATACAAAGCTCACGAAGTGAAAGATTTGACTTTTTGACAGTCATATGAGTCACACTAGCAAGAAATTCATGGAGCACGCTTTTTCAAAAAAGGTCATTCCATTTTAATTTTTTTCATATTACTTACATTCCACAAACGCTTAATATTACATGCCTTGTAAAAATGAATAAAAAGGATCGACAGTTAATTTACGGCGATATGGTCGCGAATTTGGTCCCCTCAAAAAAATTTTTTATATCATATTTTCATGCTAAAAAGCTCAAATCTTTGCTTAAAACAATCAAAAAATCTTGAAAACAGGGTTGTTGCTGCTTAATCGCAATTTAGCAAAATTGGCCGCTCGCAAGTCTTTTGATAAAGATTTAGATAAACATGACTCTAGAGAAGATAGCAACTCTAACTCTTTTGGATTGAATAATAGCAAAGATAAAATTTTAGAAATAGATTCTACAACCATTTTTGATCTCAATCTGTTTTAAAGATTTTTGCGGATGTTTCTCATAAACAGCAAAGTTTTTACGTCTGTGATCAAGGCAGTGAAAACAAAATTTCACTCTGATAAAGAAGCAAATTTCCAATTTGAAATTGTTAAAAATTGAAGTCACTAGGTATAAAATCAAATTGATAAAACCAAAATATAGTAATTCTTCTAAGCGTAAGCAAATTTGCAATTCAAATCGCCTTACTATACAAAGGTTTCCGCTTATCCAAGATGATCCCAACTGTCTTGTAAGAGTCAAAAAGTGACCCTCGGTTATTTTCAATTTTTTTGGAGCTTAGTCAACAATTAAAAATTTTTTAAACAATAGTAGAAACACTGATTAAATAACTTATATACTTGTTTATTAGATTACTTTTTTGTGGTGTTGTAAAATAAAAAAGTATTAAATTTATGGTAAAATCAAATTTTACTCTTACTATGCGCTTCTATCTCGTTAGAATCAAAACCTATATAAAGTAAAAATAAAAGACAAAATTCTGAGGTAGAAAGGGGTATATATATGCATGATTTCTAAGAAGGTTAATTTAGGAGTCAAGTTTGTTTATGTTAAATCATATTTTTTTAAATTTATTTGTAATAATACATTGTTGAGTTTGGTTTTTATGTCTAAACTCTGGCAAAAAACATAAAGATTATTTTATCGCTGTTGGAAATTAATCATTCATCATGCTCTCATTATGAAAAACTTGAACGAGAAGAATTCCTTTTGTTGTGCGTGTGCGCTGAATGTTAGAATATTTCAACAAATCAAGATTTGAATGTTTAAGTCTGCATTAACAAGAAGATAAATAAAATAAAACAATTTTCATTTTACCTCTGATTAAATTCAAATTGGTTGGAAAAATATTTTTTTAAAAGCAAAACCACTTGTGAAAAAAACATAAAGTTGTACTTTATAGGTTTATTAGTTTTTAAATTTTTTTAAAGCATCTAATTGATTAATATTCAAAAAATGAAATGATTTTTAAAAAAATGAAAAGAAGAAAAAAATAGCGACGTTAAGTGGTCCGGAAAACCTTGACGGAATCAGGTACTATTAGTATTTCAAAGTTTGAACTAATCCTAACACGCTTTTCTGTTCAGATACTTGAAATTAATTTTAAATAATTTTGAAATCTTTGGAACTGACACTTCACTTTATACTTATGGTAAATGACAACTTCAGCTTTTTTTGCAAAACTTATTTTGTGATTAAAACATAAAACACAATCAAAAAAAAACATTAATATAAAATATCTATATAAATGGCTCAATTTGAAGTATTATTATATCACTGAATGTCTGAGGTATGAATTATCAAAAATTAGATTAATACGGTATATTTCTTCCACAAAGTTTTTTTACTCTGTTGACTCGCATCGGTATAGATTCCATTAATTTTTTAAGATAACTTGGCTTTAAATTCAACCATGATTTTGATAAAATAGAAATCATTCTATCATGAAAAATAACATATGAATTTCTTGTTGACAAACCATTCTCAATATATCCCCAAATATTTTAAATAGAGTTAATATCAGGAGATTACGGTGGCCAACTCGTAGTTTTAATATTGTAATGCGACAACCACTTTTTCATCCCTTTGAGTCAATGATAACTGGTCTTATTCTGAAAATGTTTTTTAATCTTTTTAATTAACGGTAACAGATTACTTCCAAGAATTTTCAAAAAATAATTGGTGGTTCATGGTAGCCCCTTGAAGTAGAGAGTAGAGATTGCGAGTACTTGCTCCGCAAAAGCGGCCCAAACGTTTACCTTTTGACAAATACCAGAAATCGTGGGGCGTGTTATAACTGGACCGTTCTTACATTTTGGTTGTAATATTGTATCCATTGAGGTTGCTCTCTCGTTGAAAAACTAATTTCAAAATGACTTTCATCTGACTAGATAACTGTCGCCCAGTCAAAAGTTGTGTGATTTTTATAAGCTTTTGCCTACATTTTCCGTTTTATTTTGTGACAGTTTTCAAAAATAATAGAGCAAACAGTATACAATATTTGAAACAATTTTATTCTGAAATTTGTAGAATCAAAACCATATCATTCCTGTGTCCTGGTATTGTTTGAGTAGCGAGTTGATTAAGTGTAATTCTAGGATTTTTTCTCACAGCACGCAGAATTCCTTTTATCTCACGGTCACTTAAAAATGGGAATTTCTTATAAGTGTACTTTGGTTTGTCATAGAGGTAGTCTTCATATTTGACACACTTCAATTGTTTGTAGAGTTGGAGGATAATGCTTTTAGGAAGACCAAGTGTTTTGACAACCTATGTTGCAGAGAGACCTGAAATTTGACATTCTTTTACAATCACCGTCAAAAATTGTGAACATGCTTTTTTTCGCATTGTAAAATATGTAAACAAAAAAAGTAAAATAATGATGGTTCTAAAATATGTTCTAATTGATTTTCTTGTAAATGGTTTTAAAAACATTGTTAATTTTTTTTGTCTTTGTCTGAAGTGGTTATGCGCTCTACGTATATATATGTAAAATAAGGCACGCATTGTCAAAATGCAAGGGCACTTGTAGGATTCAATACTTAATGTTTGGTTCTTGTGACATTAAAACGTAACATTAACGCTTTGATATGAAATTGAGTTCTATTAACAATATAATTGTTACATCAAATATTATTGGACTAAATTAAGCTTATTTTATAAAATATTATTGAATTGAAATTAAGCTCATTCCATCAGTATCATTAGACTTAATTAATGACAATCAAAAAAACCCATTGGTTTTAAAAAACACAGGATTCTTTGTATGACAATAATTTTTTCCGAAAATATTTTCTTACTGACAATTAAAAAAGATAGATTTATTTAAAAACCCTCATTAAATCTCAATGATGCACATCTAAAAATTAGGCATAAGCATCAATATACGATTATTAAGAAAAGCAGTCGGAATTGTCAAACCAATTTCGTTACAAATTAATTATGAGAAAAAAGAAATAGATGCGAGTCTCTGGCTGCAAACCAGCTCAAACATAAAACTTGAAAACTGTAATTCCACAATTAGAAGGTAACCTGAAAGCATGAAACAACAATGAATTTCGAAAGATAAGCAGGGCTGGACGACTGCGTGTATGTTTCAAAAATAACCACAGGTCAACTTCTTACTGTAACAATAATAACAATGGATCAATCAGTTCAGTAAATCCCATTAAAAAACGAATGAAAACAAATCATGAATTGAGAAGAAATAAAAATAGATAATAAAACCACTATAAGCAAGGCTTGTTAAATGAGCTCTGTTACAAAAAGTTAAAGCTTAGATAATTGAAAAATGGAAAAAAGGAAAATGGGAAAGAAAAGAGAAAGAAAATATATCCCAATGGTTACCGTCGGTGGTCTGAAGTCTGGTTTTTTAACAGCTTTTCCAAATTGGGATCTCGGGTTCGATTCCCTTCTCTGACATTTATTTCCTATCTCTCATCACAAGTAGTGAAATCTGTTCACAATAAAGCTGGCTGAGTTGTGCACACCACGTGACGGTTTTCATCGGAACTGATTTCAAGGTTTCATCGGAAGGGATACTTGGGGGTAATCGGTAGTCTCAGCGCAATAGGTAAGCCAGTAGAAGGGACCACTTCAAGTGGCTGCCATAGTCACCCCAGGGCAGCCGCCAGGCGACCAATTTTGTCCCAGAAAGGCCTCTTCGGTGTTTTAATTCGAAGCCACAGATCGATGCGACGGATAAGGGGTTGAGAACGCTTGGATCGGGCACACACCACGGAATAACAGCAGAAAACAATAACAACAGACAACGATGGCCAACAGGGAACCCACCAAGTGGGTTCGGTCTGGGAGAGTGAGTCCGCGTAAGTCGACACAGGGGGATGCCCCCTTTAGTAAATGGTAGCAGGCAGTAATCGATACAGGTAGAACTATATGAAACTTGGCACGGGGCGGTACGAGGGAGACGTTGAGCAACTCAGATCTAGCTCTAAAATGGTACGAGGCAAGGACGCTGGGGATAGGGAGGAGGTAGGTGACTATATAATCCATATTAATCAGTGTATAACGCTAAGTAAGCGAGAATAAGAAAAGATATTACTACTACTACTACTACTACTACTACTACTACTACTACTACTACTACTACTACTACTACTACTACTACTACTACTACTA
>QVTG01000094.1:3641-63641 GCA_013305925.1 Geotrichum reessii
ATAGATAGAAAATCTGTTTATTGTCCTTACATCACATAGTTACATAATTAAATAATAATAACAAAGATATACAAAGAAGACATGGAATTCAAAAACATTTGTTTCTATGAGACTTTAAAATTAGCGTTCTCAGCGCGCTTAGGTTGATCAAGGAAAGACACTTTTTTATTAAACTGAGTGAGGCTTGACAACCTAAATACCGCTTCATAAATCTGCCAAAGTATGATTTTGTTTTTTTTGAAGGATTGGATGCTTCTAACGTCGTCTCAAAACGTTCCTGATTAGACAAGAGGCTTCTCAGTTAAGAGTGTTTTGTTAGTGCGGCTGGTATTGTTAATGCGGACTTTTTACAAAATATAGCTTTGATGCAGTGGCTCAATGGTAGAGCATTGGATTCCAAATCCAAAGGCTGCAGGTTCGATTCCTGTCTGTGTCAAGTTAATATTTTTTTTTGGTTTTGTCGTTTTTTAAAAGTGCGGTTTTATCTATTTCGACAAAAAAAAAAATAATTATTAGTTTATTGTCTTTCCACTATATAATTGAATAAAAAAAGTTTGAGTTTATTGTCTTTTGCTGAGTGGCAAAAAGACTATGACAAGTTAGATGAACTTCGACAATACTATTCTTGTACTCAACGAGAGTTGTATAACAGTGAGTACCCCCAATCCACTGGAACCATTCATGAGGACTGTGCCTCGCCATACCTTTAGCAAGTTATTCCAAATGCGAACAACTTATGGTGCTTTTGGAAAGTATTTCCAAATGAAGTGTACTACTGAGAAAGATGATAACTGCGAATGTGGATAGCTAGAAACAGTTGACCACGTTTTCAAGAAGTGCCCTTCTGCATCCTATGGAGCGTAGCTTCTCAAGTAAATTTGTCCCCCGGAACTTGATCTAAGAGTCCTGCTTGATACCAAGAAGGGTCTTAAAGAGGTAGTCAAGTTCTTGAACTCATCACCGTAACTTCTTTACTGATGGTTTGCTTGATTAGAGCAGCTTGTTAAAGTTTTACTGTGCGCCAATCTCTGTTATAATTCTAGCAGGTGTTATTTATCCCAGATTTCCCTTAGCACATGTGTTATTTGATGGAGAATTCGGCGCCATCGAATGCCTGAAACACCTAAAGCGCGCTGAGAACGCTACTTTTAAAGTCTCATAGAGACAAATGTTTTTTTGAATTTCATGTCTTCTTTGTATATCTTTGTTATTATTATTTTAATTATGTAACTGTGATGTAAAGACAATAAACAAAATTTCTATCTATTGCCTTTCCACTATACGTATAATTAAATAAAAAAGTTTCAGTTTTTATCTTAAAAATGTTTCTAGATTTTGATTTTGATTTTTTTTATTTGTACATAATCCCGAGTTATTATATCTATATTCTAAATTTTATTGAAAACGTTATGTTTGTTTCATAGCACTAGCATTGAAAAAAAAAGTGCGTTATCTTGTTAGAACAAATTCTTGAGTTTGTGAGTAAGAGGCATATAAATTCTAAAGGTTTCGTCATAAACAGATTAATGACCAGGAATTTCTTTTAAAGGTTTACTAAATCTGCAAATGCTTCAAAATTTATTCGTGCCAAATGGCAGTTGACAACGTCACACTAAAATTAAATCATCTTTATGCATAACAATAACCAACCTTATTACTGTATTTGTCTTCAAAATTTTCAAAGTGTCAATTGATCTTAGATTAATTATTGTTGGACACCACACTTTTATATGAAATTGAATCACTTGTACGGCGTCTAGAGGTCAGAAGTTTCTCGTAAAAATTAAAACGATATTTTATGCAAATTTGATCCGATGTAATACGCTTCTTAGTTTCTTTCAATGATTTGAGTCATAAGTGATTCATAAGCGACTACGTCAGAAATTTCTTTTCAGACCAAAAATTGTAAACAATTGGAAAAAAGGAAGGAAGGTGGGGGCGGAGGGGGATTATTTTTTAATTAAATCCGACCGGACTTTTGTGTTAAAATTTTTTAATTTGACACATAAATACATTCACACTGATCGAGATATCCTCATATTTTTTTGTTCACCTACCACGGTACCAGTAAAGAAGAAAAAAAGCCCAAAATGTAAGAGGTATGGTTTTATCCGGCAATCGTTCTGTCGTTGACTCAACAATATTTAATAAAATATCAATGTTTTTTTGAAATTAATAAATTTTTTGGTTTTTTGTGTATGCATGTATACTACTATTCAAAGACCAGGAAAAAAAGGAAAAAAAAAAAAAAAATGGTAAAATGACTAAAACAGGAAAGATTTAATAACAAAAACTTGTTCCGATCAAGGTGAGGAGGGGCAGTACTAATTTATCTATGACATTGCAGTATAAAATTGTCAGTATATATATCTTACACTATTTCTTGCTTTTATCATAAGCTAGACTTCAGTTTGGGTTTCATTCTCTGTTGGCATCAATAAACATTTGACAAATAATGAGAATTGAGTCAATCTCATCGATGTAGAAAGACGTTTATGTAAACAATGCAATAAAAAAAAACCCTTAGAAATGTCATTATTTCTGACAATTATTTAATAAAAAAAAAAAAAGATTTAATGATTAGTTGTTTTTTGGTTTTGCAAAGCTGTCATGAATACTGAACCAATCGGCTGTAAACCAAGTAGATTGACATTTTAACGCATTTTAATGCAAATTATTTTAATTTAGTGTATTTTAACATAAGTTAAGTTACCCCGCCTAGAACGAATAAAAGATTTCATACTTTTTTTTTTGTACCAAAAAAATAAAACTTAAAAAAACTGTCAATTCGAATTCATTGTTTTTTTTTTTTTTTTTTACCCAAACAAATCATAGAAAACCCCACAAGAATAAAAATCATGACGGATTATTTTTTTTAGTTTATTAAAAGATAAAAAAAAAAATTTTAATTAAAAACTAAATTTTTCTTTCTTTCTTCTCAGCATCGTCAATCATCACCACCAAGCATACCATTCTCTCGATAGCCGCTCAACGCGTTCTCTTTTTCTGTTCACATAATCTTTCTAATCTCCTGCATATTACCCTTTTCCAGAAAAAAAAATCAAAAAATTTTAATTTAACAGTACAACTCCACAAAAATTTAATATAAATAAAAACAAAACAGAATTCTTTTTTGTTTTTTTGTGCTCTTTCGCCTTTCAACTTCCCTTTTGCTACTACCCATTGGGCTCATTTTCATCATGGCCTCTAATGTCCAGCCCCCAGCTGTGTCAGATCCTCATCAAAATCCTCCATCAGCATCTTCCACAGACCTTAACAGCAACTCTCTTAATCCCACCCAATCAAATCCTGAACCTAATGAAATCAGCACAGTTCAGCAGGAACAACAAAAACAAAACACTACCAATGGACCAATAACGACCATTAATGGAAAAAGTAGTTTTCGTCGAGTAAAAGCACGTTCTTCTCGAGCCTGTGAAGTGTATGAATTATTTTTTATTATTATTATTGTTATTGTTGGTAAACTGCTAATACGTTTTAGATGCCACGCCCGCAAAGTCCGATGCGATGTTGAAAAGCAGTTTCCTTGCACAGTAAGTAGTTCTTATCCAGCTTTTTTTTTTTTTTTTTTTTTTTTCAAAATCATCATTTAACTCTTTTTTTTTCAGAACTGTGCTGCTTTTGGTTGCGAATGCCGAATCCCAGAACCGAAACGCCGGCGTGTCTCTGTTCGGAGAAAAAACAAAGTTGAAAAGCCGCCAAAAAAATCCAAAGCTGAAATTCAAGACTCTCAAGACAACCAAGAAACTAGCGGCAATAAGGTAGACGAGACCGCTGATAGTAAAGATGAATCATCAAACGCTAGCATGACTAAATCCGACAATAGAGAGTCACGGATGCCGTTTAACACTCAGCACCTTACTGGGAATCCCACAAAATCTTGGCTCAATCTTTTAGAGAATAAAACCCCGGGCCAAGGAAGAAATTTGTTTGTTGGTTCTTCATCGAATTTAAACTTACTTTTAGAACCTCAATCAGAGAATGGCACTTTTCATTATACTCTTCCACCGGAAATTGGCTACACATCATCACGTTTGAATGAGCTTGACAATGAAGAAATCGAAATCCTCAAATTTAGGGGCGCATTTTTGTTGCCACCTCGTGATTTATGCGATGATATAGTTGAAGCATACTTTGAAAAGATTCATCCCACTATGCCGTTTTTGAACCGGTCCCAATTCATGCGCCGATATAATGATCTTTCTAATCCACCGTCATTACTATTGATTCAGTCTATGCTGCTTGCAGGATCACGGGTCTGCAACAATCCAGCTCTTTTTGATTCTTCTGGATCACCGGACTTGGCAAGTTTGACTTTTTACAAACGTGCTAAAGCGCTTTTTGACGCCAACTACGAAAAGGATTCTGTGGTTGTTGTTCAAAGTGTGATGATGCTTGGCTGGTGGTGGGAAGGCCCCGAGGATGTCACGAAAAATTCGTTTTACTGGTCGCGTGTTGGATTGACTATTGCTCAAGGATTTGGACTGCATCGAAGTGTAGAACACTCTACAATGCCGATTTCGACCAAACGCACTTGGAAACGTATGTGGTGGTCCCTTTTCCAACGTGACCGCTGGGTTGCAGTATCCCTGGGACGACCAGTAATGATCAACCTCGAGGACTCCGACGTACCTATGCTTACTGAGGACGATTTTAATGAAGATGAAGCCAACCTGCCATCACTTTATCCTGTTAACCGAGTGAATGTACTATACTTTATTCACTCTGTCAAATTATCAGAAATTATGGGCCTCGTTTTGCGACAACAATTTTCCGTCAACGCAGAAACATCGCGCCGACAGAACAAAGTACCAGTGGTAAGTCACTGCGATTTGGCCATGGGTTCATGGATGAACAATCTGCCGGCAGAGTTAAAGTACTCCGTGAAAGATAAAGTCAACCATCATTTACTAAAGGCATTGCTGCATGCTCAGTATTACACTGTACTGTGTCTAGTGCACCGGTCGAATATTTTACGTAAAGGTATGCAGCCTTCAAAAGACCCGTATCCGTCTTGGGGAATTGCATTTCAGGCTGCACATATGATTTCCAGAATCTTCGAAAACATTGCTTATTTTGATGAGTGTAAGGACATTGCAGCGTTTTATGTCTACACGTTATTCTCCGCTATGATCATGCTTTTGTACCAAATTGAGTCACCACAACAATCAGTTATCAAAAGTGCAAAGAAAGCATTGGGCGTGTGTACTAAGGCACTAACAGAAATGGGCAAAACTTGGCTCATTGCGAGAATGATTCTACAGTTGTTCAAACAGCTACATCAGAACCGTGCCATGCGGGAACAATTTGTAACTCAAGCACAAAAGCGTCCTTACGACACTGCATTTTTGAAAGACTACCCTGTAACTAAGCCTGGTGATAAGGGTAAGGGGGAAAAGGGCAAAGAGGAATGGAAATACGATTCTGAAAAGGCATTATCGGCAGACCAGTCTACAAAGTTTGAGAACAATGGCACTGGTCCGGCAAGAGTGACAGAACAGCATTTGTTGAGCAACTTACAAGATACACCCAGAAATATTGATAACATGTTTGCGGCATCAAAAACTCTACCATCTAACAACACGATTGAAAATTCAAGTAACATGTGGAAAAGTGCAACTTCGAAAATCAGTTCTGTGCGTCACACACTCGTGTCACCACCTAAACAAGAAGATAGCGAAGCATTCCACCGTCATCAAGTGTACGAAACTCCGGACTTTATGATGTTTACAAACAACCTACCAAACTCTCCCCATTTTTACGACAACTTTCAGCCTTCTCAGCTTTTTCCAGAAATATCTGACACAGATTTGTTTATGGATACGATTTTTAGTTACGGTAATGCTGGTGAAGACAACACAGATCAGCATGCTAAAACTCAAAATCATCAGCCATCTCACCATCCACGAGGTACTAACTCAATGTCACCTACAAATTCCACGACATCCAGTTCAAATGATATGAGCCAACTGTCACCAACATCGCGGTCAAATAAAATTCGAGACTGGTACAACTATGTGACATCAACATTTCAAATCCCATCCACAGATGATGATCATCATATTGTAACAACAGGCACAAACTCTGTAGAAATTGAGGGTCTTGGTGATATCATTTCTGTTGCTTCTAGTAATGTTTCCAAGGCAGAGCTTGAAATGATAAAACAAAAACAAAAGCTCATGATGGAGAAGCAACACAACCTACAAAATCATAATCAAGAAAAACCCGGCTCACCACTGGAAACCAAAAATTTGAATGAAAAGAAAGACCAAGAAAATGGACAGACAGAAAAGGGTGCCATGCCTTAAAACAATTTTTTTTTTTTATTTAAAATTTTTTATTTTTTATTTTTTTGTTTTTTTTTTAACTATTTTTACATTTTTTTTTTCCTTGTAAATATTAGAAAACATGTATAATTTTCTTTCTAATTAATTTTTTTATAAAGAAATAAAACATATTACTTATACTATATACACAAATTTTATTTTTTTTTTCAACTATAAAACATATACACAAAAAACAATTTTTTTTTTTCTTCTTGATATTAATATATTATTGTAATCATTCAGAAGTGACATTCTTAAGCGCGGCCTGACTTCTTGTCCTTGCCACGAGGTCTGTCCTTGACGAGCATGCGGTTGACGTTCTTGCCTCTGCGAGTCTTAAAGCCAGACTTGGCCTTGACACCCCACTTGGACATGGAAATCTTGTTACCCTTAGATTTACCTCTACCACCACCATGGGGATGGTCAATCTTGTTCATGGCAACACCACGGACAGTAGGGCGAACACCAAGGTGACGGGCACGACCGGCCTTACCCAAAGAGCGGTGCTGGTGGTCCGGGTTTGAAACAATGCCAATGGTAGCGCAGGCGTTGAGCGAAACGTAACGGTACTCACCGGACTGCAAACGGATCACAGCACGGTTGGAGTCTGGGTGCAGTTCAAACAGACGGCCGTAGGTACCGGCAGAGCGGCAAAGCTTACCGGGGCCCGTCGCAGTGATACCAATGTTGTGAACAATAGTACCAAGAGGTATCAGACGCACCGGCAGACAGTTACCGCGCTGGGCAGTATGGGAGGACAACATGGCCGTGTCAAGGGTACCACCCATAGAGTCGATAATGTCCTGGGGAATACCAGAGCGGAAAGACTCGACGACATCACCAGCACGCAGGCCCTCGCACGCAAGGATGTAAGACAGCGCGCCGGTCTCGTTGTGCTCAACGAGAGCAATGTGGCCGGATCTACCAGGATCGTACTCAATGCGAACAACGGTCTGCTTACCCATAGTTCTACGGAAAAAGTCGACTTGTCTGATGCGCTGCTTGTGGCCACCACCCTGGTGGCGCACAGTAATGCGGCCGCGGTTGTTACGACCGGAGTGCTTCTTGCGGGGGATGGTCAGCTCCTTGACAGGGCCGCCCTTGTGAAGGTAGGGATAGACAGGCGTACGATACCAGCGCAGAGATGGTGACGATGGATATTTTGTTTTCATCTGCACGGCAGCCTTTGAAAGCTTGAGGCGCACCTTGAGTGCATCGTCCTGTTTCTCGAGGTCGGTTTGGTTGATCTGCTGGCCGAGTGGCACAATCTGGAGTGCCTTGAGCTCTTCAAGCACGCTGTCGGCGGATGCGTTAGCCTTAGCGGCAGCGGCGGCCGCATTCTTGGACGTGGGACGAGAGCGCTGTCTTTTCACGGTGCCATGCTTAACGGCCTCCGAGGCGTCGGTGGTAGAATCTGAGGGTGCCGAATCAGATTCTTGCTGCTGACCGGTACGCGGGCTACTAGAAAAGGCGCGTGCAGACAAAACAGCACTACGGCCGACCAGAGGACGGATTGACCGAGAAAAGAGTGACAACGAGCTAGCCATTGTGATAGTGGTGAGGTCGTTGCAAACGAGAGGGAAAGGGGAGGGGGGAGGAGAGAGGGATAAAAAGAGAAAACTTAAGTTGATAAAGTGGTGGTAATGGGAAGAAGTAAATGAAAAATTTTTTAGAAAGACGATAGGCTGATCAGCCAGGAACTTATTGTGTATAGAGCGAAAAAAAAAAAAAAAAAAAAGGCTGTTAGAGAGCAGGTAACAAAAAAAAAAGTATAAGTGATGTAGTATATTTTTTGCGTGTGTGGAGGGCAGGGTAAATAAGTGAAAAAATCAGAGACCCGCTATTGGCTAATGGAAAAACAAAATAAAAAAATCATAAGTATTAAACTATAAAGTCTAAATAAAAGGTTACAAGTATTAATTATAAAGTAACACTTTGAACTTTTAATATAAAATGTTCTATATGTTTCAAATTACAAGTCTTATAGTCATTGTGAAAAAAATTACTTTTTTTGTTTTTTTTGTTTGAAGGTTGCACGGGAATAAGCACCAAATTTCTTTGTTTTAACTTATAGCACCGATTATCAATGAGCCATAGCACATAGTGTTAACGTAACTTTAAATTCGATTTTAAACTATATAGTATTATGTAAAACTACATAGAGAAATGGCTTGTTAAATACGTTCTTTTTTTTTTTCTCAAAAAAAAAAAAAAGATCTATATACTTTTATGTCAAGTTTAGTCAAATTTGCTCAGGCTCAATTATATTAACAAAAAAAACAAAAAAAGGACTCTCAAGTGGAGAAGTTCTTAAAAAAAAAAAAAATACCGCGAACCAACAAGATCAGCGAACTAATCCCGTATTACTTTGTATACTATAGTTGTAAGCCTTAAAAAAAAAAGGTTTACAAGAGACGTTTTTGTTTTTTTCAAGACCGAAAAAAGTAGTTGAAACAGCAAAGATGAAACTATAGGCAACCATACTATCATGACCTAAACTTAACACACACACATATATATATATGAGCAAAATACAAAGATAAATATAGTTATATTATTATCACTTGGAATAATTGAGCAAGTAATGTCATGACTTTTTTTTTTTTAATATACTGATAAATTTTTGTGGATTAGTTGTAGATGATGTTTAATTTTTTTTTTTTTTTTTACTATTATAAACTACATTGACCTGAAATTTAAATGTACTTATACGATATCGCCAAAAGTAAAGGTTTTACAAGCGGTTTAACAGTCGCACTAAATAACAAGCATACATTGTTAAGTACATACATATATATATATATATATATATATATACGTATATACACGCTATATAGATAACTTGACAAAACCTACATGTGATTGTAGATGATAGCTAATTTTTATATTTTGAAAAAAAAAAAAAAAAAAAAAAACGTGATTGTTGCTTACGACAAGTAGATGAATTATATATAACTACTACTGGTACTGCAAGTGGCACAAAATAAATCAAAGAAAGAGGTTTTGTTGTATATTATTGTATCAACGACGATAGGGTAAATGTATAGTATGGGATATGTTTTCTTCTTAAATTTTTGATGTGTTTTAGCAAGTTTCTAGAATCATACTAAACCTTCTCACACCCACATACAAACACGAGTAATGATAAGAGTGGACCTATTTTTGGTGATAAAAACATGTACTACAATCCTGATTAAATACTTGGACAATATATAGTATCAAACATAATGTTTGAAAAAAAAAAAAATAAAAATAAAATCTATGTATGTATATTGTATCAAGTGTATGAAAACCAACTCTTGTCACCGAGTCACACTATAATGTGATATTTTTGTCATTGACCTTCGACCCTCCCTCCCTCCTACTTCTTTAGCCACAGACTGGTGCCAAAAAAAAAAATAAAAAAAAAAGGATTGTACACAAATTTTTGAGCCGTTTACTCAACTTGTTTAATCACAAGCCTACATACATATATCACATGTGTACGTACCTCTACGTCGTGTATAAAAAACAAATCTTTATTTTAGCAAAAAAAAAAAAAAAAAAAAAAAAAAAAATTCAAGTTCTGCACCACACAAATATACGTATATATTAATGAAAGTTATGTTGAAGAAAAACTCCAGAAGCAGGTACTGAAAATTTTAGTGACAATTACAAAGAAAACAGCAAAAAAAAAAAAAAATTCACAATGAAAATATTTCTATTTTTTTTTTCACAATGTAAATAAGAGTAGTAAAGACAAAAT
Organism: Geotrichum reessii; assembly: GCA_013305925.1. Classification (NCBI taxonomy): domain Eukaryota; kingdom Fungi; phylum Ascomycota; class Dipodascomycetes; order Dipodascales; family Dipodascaceae; genus Geotrichum; species Geotrichum reessii. Next base: position 13,734 of record QVTG01000094.1, read on the forward strand.
ACCTATATTTTTTTCTTAATTAGTTAGAATCAAGAGCTCACAGATACACATAGCTGATTCCGGTTCTGTTAGGGGGCCAGATACTGAATACTTTATGGATCATAAAGTCATCATCAGGAATTGAGAACATTAAAGTCGTATATTTTAAACACTATTTTTAGTATATTAAACATTTTTTTTTTGTGATAATATTAATCATTTTTATGACGTATATATATATATATATATATAAATCTAATGTTTATTATATACTTATCTTTGTTGGCTTCAAAAAAATTTTTTTTTCAAGTCGGGGAGAAGACCTTGTTGGTTCATGTAACTAAATTATTTGGCTTGCCCCAAGTTTAAGTAATATTGTGATTTTCAATACCAAAAAAACAAAAAAAACTTTTTTTTTTTTTTTTTTAAAAAAATGGTTTAAAGAAACCTATCAAAATTTCTTTGTGTATTTGATTAAACTATCAAAGTTACATATAGTCTACAGTCTAGAATATTTAGATATAAAACATTTTTGTTCCAAATTCAAATCTTTTTTTTTTTTTTAATACAAAGAATTCATTATACCAAAAAGAAAAAAAAATAAAAGAAAAAATAAACGTATTTTAAATAACCTTCTGCTCCAGCAAATATCATTGAGTTGAAAAAAAAAAAAAAAGACAATGAAATCTGTACCAAACCTGATGCTTTTATATAAAGCATAGATAATTGGGTACGGATAATGTCTTATTTTTAATTTATTGCATGTAATAACTAATTCTATTACATTCTTCACAAGAAGAAGAAGTAATTTACTATACGCAATTCATTCAAACTATTCAATTTCATTTTTTTCGCAGCAAAAGTTTACAATTAAAATAATGTTAACAAAAAGAAAAAAAAAAAAGTTACACTGGCAAGAGAAAATAACATGTAATCTTGAGTATCTCATTCAGTTTAAAGTGTCCTTGTCTTTTCTAGCATAAATTAGCGCACGGGCTTTGTTGAACATTTCTATATGTATATATTTTTTTTCTCTCCCCACCATCAATTTGGGGGGTGACCGGGTTAACATAGATTCCGGGGTTTTTTCAAAGCCCGAAACATCAAAGGAAAAAAAAAAAAAAAAAAAAAAAGTTACAATATGAGTCGACATTGAATTCAAGATATCAAAAAAAAAAAAAGACCTTTAGATAAGAAAGTTACTAATTTAATATACAGGGACAGAACTGATTACCAATTGCATCTGATATACGTATATATATCAAGCATTGCTGATATAACATTTTAGAACTTGCATTATCTAGTATTTCTATTTTTTTTTTTTTTTTTGAAATCTACATGAGATCTAATACTGATGTGTCTTTTTGCATCGGCGTTTGTTTTGTAAGTGACATTTTAGACTTGAGCTTTTTTTTTTATTATAATTTATTTTTTTGCATAAGACAAAAACCATGCTAAATATACTCAAAGAGGGTCTATATATATCAATGACCCTTGAACTCATTCAGACCCCGACTGATAAACACTATTTTGCTACTTCAATTTTCCAAAAAAAAAAAAAAAAAAAAATCACTTAATTTTTTTTTTATCGCTTCCGATATCAAGTTTATTGGATTTGAATTATACATATTTTATTTATTTATTTGAGTGCATACTTTTATTTTTATTGGAAAAACTTGTTAATCTTGAAAGCTTGACTTCAAGTTACTTTTGAGACTTTAAAAAGTAATCATTTGTTTATTATTATTATTATTTTTTATGAAATAAAGATTCAAGGTAATTGGCTACATGAATACTTGTTTTTGAATCCATTGAATTGATATATATATAGCTTAGCACTTGAGACAAAAGGTTGTGTTAGTAACCTCTGGAGTTGACTACGGCCCATGTTAACAAAATGAAAACTGTATATCGATATATTTTTTATTTTAATTTTTTTTTTCTGCAGGTTCAGCCGTTCCCAATCGTGTGGTTGTTTTTAAAAAAAAGGTTATTGTTCAAATAGTAGCCGTAGTGGTAATGTCTTTTCTTATTCTCACTAATTTGGCGTCATAGACTGAGATTAATTACATGTATATATATAGTCATTTACTATCCTTCTTGTTTTCCCAGTATTCTAGCTTCGTACTAGACCTAGATCTGAGTTTGCTCAACATCTTGTACCGTGCCAAGTCACGTATACCTGTATCGATTGCTGGCTGCTGCCCTTTCATGATACAAAAAAAAAATACATGTATTTTTTGAAAACAGTGATGAAAAATAAAAAGTGGTGATTGAATTAATTTATTTTTTGTTTTGGTGAATATGATATTTATGAATCTTTTGAAAAAAAAAAAGGGCCATTGACTTTGCGTAGCCGTGCGTCCCAAAAAAAAAAAAATACTTTAAGCCAAACTTTGGTTTGAACGTGGTATACATAGAAAAATAATGTTATCGTGAACTGAATTATAATGTGAATGAATAAATACTGTTTATTTACCTTTTTTTTTTTTTTAACAAAGTACCTTATATTCTGCTAAAACAATATACATACGTATATTACAGTTTGTAATAGCTCAAACTTTTGTCATTCGATAAAGGTTATATCAGAACTGTGAGTTTTGGTTAAACAACTACGTACTTTATTGTTTTTTTTTGTGTGCTATTATGGTGGTACTCTTTGCGTCTGAACAAATTCTGTTGTATACAACATTATCTTATTCAATGATAACCCAAGTCGGTTTTTATTATTTCGAGAACAAGAAATAAAATTTTTTTTTTTTACTTTTTAATTTTTTTTTTTTTTTAAGACCGCACAAACACCCACAATTTTAGATTTTCAAGGCTCATACAAGTCTTTGATAGAATTGACTTTTTATTATTTTGTGATTAAAAAAGCTCGGGGTTTGCAAGGCTTTTTTTTTTTTTCATGTATGAAAATGATTTAGAGGGAAAATACAACAACAATGATTTTGGTTTGTTAAAAAAGCTTTTTTTTTTTTTTTTGAGTTAATTGACAGTTCAAACATCAGCTGCTGTTTTATTACGGTTTTATAAGGTTGCGGATGATGTAATAAGTTATTAAAAAAATAAAACAAGGTTTAACAGTATTTAAATTTATAATAATTTATGTGATATCAGTGCAACAGTATATATAAAAAAAAATATTATTAATATCTGAATAAAAAAAAAAATCCATTAGAAATACTTGGTGCAACTTTGATATGCATGTATTACCGTTAACTGAATGATCATAATATTTTACAAAAAAAAAAAAATACTTTTTCTAATTTAGCCAGAATAATGAACATCTTTTATGATCTTGATGTAGACCTGTTGTGATGGCTTTCGTGAATGCCTCAAAAAAAAAAAAAATAATAAAAATAATGTGTATTAAAATATACTAACTTTTATGTTAAATTAATATATTTATTTATTCATATCAAACCATTTTGATATAACTCTCGATTAAACCCAATTGACAACTATGTGATGTGTTACTCACAGAATTATTCTTCAAAACCGAGAATTTTTATCAAGTTTTTTTTTTTTTTTTTTTTTTGTTTGTTTGCAATTTGCATTTCTCTCGGAGATACATGTTGTTGACGGTGACATGTGCGTGTGTCTCTCTGAGATATTACTAATCGAATTTATTGTAGTTTTATTTTTTTTTTTTCCTGCATGTTGAGTCAGAGTAGAAACCGCAACGATAACTGCCGAGTTAGTCGACCGACTCACCCAAAAAAGAATAATTTATGAGGGCCAATGTTGATCATAGTACTTGTTTTTTTTTTTTCAATCTACGTAAACAGAAGGTGTTGGAACTTTAGGTAGGAATAGCCGTGTGTGTAAAAATGCAGAGTGTGAACCAGTGGACTTTTTAAACTGTTGTCTACTAAAACATATATACTTCAAAACAGCACTGTTAATGATGATGTCAAAGCCATCTTCGTTAAACTCATCGTTGTTATCATTAGTCATTGGCCCTTACTACTATTGAGAGTTTGCTTATATTTAAAATGCTCAAGTGAATATTGTATATCTTGACTTTTTGGCAACAAGACAAAACATGAATTATTATTATCATCATTTTAATCATGTTCACAAAAGCGGACTGTAGTCGGGGGATACGGAATGCCGGAACATTTTTTTTTTTTTTTCCTACAAACATTAGCAACCAAAAAACAAAAACAAAAAAAAATTTAACCATTAAACAATTATTTCAAAAAAAAAAAAAAGTATTAATCGAAAGTTTGTAGCTTTTAAATTTGACTGAACGGCTGATACTGTCTCATTAGAAATCAGTTATTTTTTTTTTTTTTTTTTAAGTTCACAAATTTTGTGTTCTGTTTGCTTTTCAACGGCTTTAAAACTAATTAAACTTTATGATTATTTTCGTACTTAATTTCATGATTAATTTTGTGATTAATCTTTTGTTTTATATACCATTTTTTTTAATAAAAAAAAAAAAAAAAGAAAATAAAGCACTTTGATAACCTTTGCTATCAGAATGCTTCAGATTTTTTTTTTTTTTTCGAATCCGATTGTGTTGGAAATTATCTTGAACATTTATTGTTAATATCATTTTTTTTTTTCATTATAATTTCAGCAACATTTAAGAACCTTCAGACCTTTTTTTTTTTTTTAATTTTTTTAATTTTTTATTTTGCTTTGTTAGCTTGTCTAAACCAGTTAGTCACCATCATGACAATAGTTTGCATATAGTTAACGGCAATCCATATTTATATCACTCTTTTTTTTTTTTGTTTCTATCAAACGCCGTCAAAATTAAAGCAATGCTAGAAATCACCATTTACATCAATTGAAACAAGGTGAATAGCTGATACTATTGTATTTTTTTTTTTTTTTAAATAGGCTCTTGTAGTATTGTCTTTGTAAAATAGTGCTTTGATTACCTAAAAAAAAAAAAATCTCGCTTTTGTGATTCCGATGTTTCCTCGATTGGATAACCTCGTGTGTTACCAAAAAAAAAAAATAAAAAAAAAAATAAAACTCTGCTGCTCATTATAAATAATGAGAAAATTCCTCAATCCTATCAATTCATTTTTCCTTTTTGTTTTACTGCTTATTTCACGCTCTCATCTTCTTTCAAGAGACTTCTCTAGCTCACTTTCTCTTTTTTTTTTTTTTTTCATACACACACAATGAAGCTTTCACCGTTGCTTGTAGCGTCTTTGGTGACCTCTCTTGCTCTCGCCCATGAGGCACACGACGCTATGGCCAACCACGACCCAGATTCCGTCGACTCTGTCAATGATCACATGCCGGCGTCGCCATTACCATCCACCATGCCAGGTAACAGCACAATGGAGCCCTCGCCAGTATCCATGAAACATGGACACAGTCACAGTCGTAAAAATATTCTTGAAAATCCCAATCTCGAACCACAACAACGCGCCTACTGGGAACAATACGACCCCACCACCTTCTTCTCGGCTCCAGCCCCACGCAAATCCTTTCTTTACGCACACATCATTCTAAACGTTGCCGCTTGGGCGTTTGTTTACCCAGTGTCGCTGGCGCTATCCGTTGCCAAGTCTCCGCGGTATTTAATCGCGCAGACCTTTCAGTTCGCGCTGTTTATCGCTGCCCTGTTTGCTCTGACTGTGTATGGTGCAACGGCCCCACGCGACCTCTACCCAAACAATGCCTATTCTCGCATGTCCGTGGCAATGTTTTTCATGACCTCTGTGCACTGGGCCGCTGCTCTCGTGAAAACCTGTGCTGCCTGGGCTGTCGCCGCCAAGCGTTCACCTATGGACGGCGCAGACTATGTTCTTGCTAATATGACGTCCTCTACTGGCCATTTAATTCGCCCCTCGCAAGATTCTGGTCATGGTGTCGATTCTGACTCATCTTTGACGGCCCAGGATGAAGAGGATGATGATGATCTGCGGTTGTATGATGCTCCACTCACTAATGAGCCGTCTTCCGCGTTTGAAACTTCTTCCTCCCAAAATCGGCTCATGTCTCGCATCATGTCTAACCCTAAAGTTTACGCTACTGTGTCGCGGCTCGAGACCGCCGCGCGCATTGTTTACGCTGTGCTCAATCGCCCACTCTTTGTCATTGGTGTCTCCTACCTATTTTTGGGTACTGTCACTGTTTACCGTATGGGTTTGGAAAGACGAATTTACAACATTCTCGCTCATTTCATTAAAGGTGGCATATTTTTCTTCTATGGTGTACTGACATTGCTACGCTACATGGGTGCTTTTGCTGACCGCGGCATGGCCTGGAACGCTTTGCCTGTTGTTAAGACTAAAAAGGGTAAGGTTATTCCTAGTCTCAGCGGTGCTCGTAGTAGCTGGCTCAAACTCCCTTCAATGGAGTTTGTTGAGTCCGCCCTTATTTTCATCTACGGTTGCTCTAACGTCTTTATGGAGCATCTCGGTAACAAGGATGGTGTGTGGTCGCACAAAGATCTCCAGCATATTTCTATTGCGTTCATGTACTTTGGTGGTGGCCTATGTGGCCTGCTGATTGAGTCTGCAGCCGTGCGCCGGCTAGTGAATCGCACGCTCTCGACCTCAAATGATGAGGCCGAGGACAAAGCTCACTCTGGTATGCTTGGCTCAGTTTCGCTCAACCCGTTCCCAGCTTTTATTGTCTTTTGGACCGGTGTGCTCATGTCGCAGCACGAGCAGGCAACTCCACTTTCCACCTCTATCCACATGCAATGGGGTTATCTTTTCTCCATTGGTGCCTTGTTCCGCTTTACCACTTACACTCTCATGTTCCTCAAGCCACCCACTTCGTCTGTGCCCTCGCGCCCAGCCACTGAGCTTGTCACCAGTTTCTGCCTCATCTGCGGTGGTCTCGTTTTCATGCAGTCTAATACCGAAACGGTTGAGGCCATGATGTACCGGTCGCTAGATAGTATGTTTACTCTTAACGTCACTGTTGGTATTTCTGCACTGATCATGGCCTGGATTATGGTTGTCGCCACCATTAAAGCCTGGGCCTCTCGCCGCCAGTTTCGTCTCGCTCTTTCTATAGATGCCTAATTTTTTTCCCTCCCAAAAAATCGCTTCTTTTTTTTTTTTGCTGTTTCTAATGGCTTTTATTTTGGTTTTTTTTTTTAAAAAAAAAAAAAAAAGTTTTTTTTTATTATTATTTTCTTTTACTCAGTCGCTCTTTTTTTTTTACATTATTGTATTGCTAATGTTTTCTCATAAAGTAACATAATTTGTAATTTATGTTTATAGCTTAATATTTAATCATTTAATGCCATTATCAGTTTTTTTTTTTTATTATTAAAAATTTCAATTCATTTTTGTTTTTTTTATCCCAATTTAAAAAACAAAAAAAAAAATTTTTTGTTTAAAACAAACCTTCCAATAAAAAAATAAAAAAATAAAAATACGTACACATGTCGGCTTTTGTAGCCGCCGACACAAATTATACCAAAAAAAACTGTTTGAAAAAAAAATTTTTTTTTTTTTTCACTTTTTTTTTCTTTTTAAAAATAAAAAATAAAAACATTTTTTTTATTTCAAATTTAATTTTTATGTGAGAAAAAAAAAAAAAAAGTAAACAATATATATATATATGTATTTTTTTTGATGACTTGGATAGAGGAATTTGAATAAATTACTAGGAAATTTTATTTTTTATTTTTTATATTTTATTTATTTTGTGATTTTTTTTTGTAAAAAAAATTGTTTTAATATTTTTTCTTCTTTCTATATTCAAAAAAAAAAAAAAGGATTCCCTCCGTTATTTTACACTTGATCAATCAATTTAATAAAATCAAGTAGGCGATCACGTAGGTCATCATCATGATTATCATCATCATTTGTGGGTTGACGACAGGTTAGCCGGCGCCATGCGATTTCACGTTCAAGTTCACGCGACTTGCGTGCGGCTGCAGCCAGCACTGGTTCCGGCAGCCGCGCCAGCCGCGCCACGTTCAGGCCGTACGAGCGGTGCGCCAGCCCCGGCTCAACCGTATATAAAAACGTAACTTTACTTCCACTAGCTGACCCAACTGGACCCGGCTCTTCTAAAAATCCCATATGATAGTTTCGGACTGCTGGTAAACCTGTGATGTTGTTGTTGTTGTTGTTGTTGTTACCTGGTGCTGGTTCGTACCGTTTGGCAATGTCCTGGAAATGCGTGACAAAGATGGTTAGCGCCCGCGCGTCACGCACAAAATGTTCGAGCACAGCGTGGCCAATCGCCACGCCATCCATGGTCCCTGTGCCGCGGCCGACCTCGTCAAGCAGCACCAGCGACCGCGGCGTGGCCCGTCGCATGATATCAGCCACCTCCTTAAGCTCAACCATAAACGTCGATTCGCCGGCCATCAGGTTGTCGTGCGCACCCATCCGCGTGTGCACTGCGTCTAGTAATCCCAGGCGCGCGCGGGTTGCTGGAACATGGCTGCCCACCTGGGCCATAATACACGCCAAAGCAACGGCCCGCACGTACGACGACTTGCCACCCATGTTTGGTCCTGTTAATACCAGCGCACGTATTCCCTCGCTACTGCTGTTGTCAACGCCATCTGCCGCTGCTGCTGACAAACTGCAATCATTGGCGACGTAGCGGTCAAGTAATTGTTGTTCAGCCATCGGGTGCCGGAGTCCTGTCAGCTCCACGCGTGGCGTGTCCACAAACTCAGGACGCACATAATGCGGCTGGCTCGAAACCGCTGCTAGCGCCATTAAGCAGTCCAGCTCAGCAACCGCGCACACCACCGTCCGAAACGACAAGTAGTGAGCGTTGGCGCTTGCTAAAAACCGTTGGTACGATGCATTACACTCCACTGTCAGCTGCTCGCGCGCACGGTCAAGTTCTCGCACCAATTGCGTCGTTTCTGGCGACCGGAACCGCGATTTGGTCCGATACTGACTAATCTTGGTCCACGTCAGCGGCACCCGGGCCAGGTCTCGTTTCTCGACCTCAAGCAAATATGGAATACCCGCGTTCGTAATGTAAGCCAAGTTGCGTAGTCCCGTAGCCTCGCGGATTGTCTCCAATTCAGCGGCAAGCGCAGATTCAACTGAAGAAATGTCGGTTTTGGCAGTTTCGATAGACTCATACAGACCTGGCACGAAAAACTGGGTTTTATCGTTATCTTGGGCTCCTTGCTCTGAGATCTCAGCTAGTAAAGCCTCGGTAGGCTCTAGTGCCTCCACTAGTTGCGCAAACAGTGCATTCAGCACGTCACTCTTGAACAGTTCTGGCTGTTCCGTGTTTGTGGGATCTACGCACTGCCCGACCTGCCGTAGTTTTACCAACAGATAATACAGATCACGCGGGCCGCAACGGCCAAAATACACTTTAGCCAGATCTCGCTCCAAATCTCGCATACTCCGCATTGCGGCCAGCACCCGCTCGACGGGTTTCCCAAATCCCCTCATCAACTCTTGAACTGCGTGCGCCCGGAGTTCCAACTGCTCACGGTCAACTAAAGGTGCACCAATCCACTTTCGCAATAGCCGGCTTCCAAAGGGTGTACGTGTATGATCCATCAGCCAAAACAAGCTTCCTGTCGGTTTAAAGTCTGTCTGGTTGCGGAACAATTCTAGACTAGTGATAGTATTTGCATGCAGAAACATGGCAGTAGTGCTGCGAAAGGGTTTGAAATGCGTCGTCAAGTCGAAAACGGACTCAAGATGAAACGGTCGTAAATAAGAAATTAATTGCGACAAGCACAACTTTACGGGCGCCGACAGCTGCGTAGTAATAAAGTCCAGACGTTGTTGTGCAGTGTCGTCTTCGGCAACGGCAAGGTAATGTGAATTCAAAAATGTGTCAGTGTCTAGTTCGCTCATGGCATCCACAGACTCAATCCGAGCCCGTGCGCCAGCCGTTGAAGCCAACTTGAGCACAAGCTTACGCAGTCCCGAACTAACCTCACCGACAAATAATACCTCGCAGGGCTGTAAATGCAACACGCGAGTTTCGAGCTCTGTCAGCATTGCCGTGTCTTCAAAATTGTCGTACACCACGTCGCCTGTCGTCGGCTCCACTGCCACAATCCCAATGTGTCGGATAGTAGATACGCCGCTCAGATTCTCGGTCACAGCCATAATATATGCATTCTTTCCACGCTCCTCATCAATAGCTCCCACTGCTGTAGTGCTCGCTGAACCCAAATCATCAATCATCGTTCCTTTTGAATAAAGATGTGTAAGCTTTCTCACAAACGGACCACTTTTGTTATCACCCATAGACTTAAGTGCAGCTGTTTCCACCTGGCGGACTACACCAACCTTAAATCCATGCTCTACCAGCTTTTTGACACGGTACATCAACACCCCAGTTGGAAAGCTACATGTAGCAAACTTTGTATACTGTTGATCCATGCTGTCTGTAGGATCTGTATGATTCAGTTTTCCTGGAACTAAAAAGTTGGACAACACACGCGACGCGGTCTGCGCGTCACGCCCAAAAAAGCGATATTTGTAGCCGACTTCTATTGCAAGCAGAACATCAGGATTTGCAAGCTTAAGATCCACAAATTGCTGATCGAGAGGCGTCAGCTTAGCAGTCTTTTTCTTTGAAGTAGCAGCAGGCGTTTTTGACCGTGCAAAGCGTTTTGCAAGCCCCGATTTAGCGCTGCTCTCCTCTTCTTCGTCATCACCGCCGTCATCTCCAGCATCCTCATTTGGATCCGTATTTTCGTCGGTTACTTCTTGTCGTAGAGCTGGGTCGTAGCGCCCTCGTTTAATTGCTTCAATGCTACCAGGGCGTCCTAGCTTTTTAACAAATTTCTCATGACGCTCTCGAGCAGTGGCCTCATCTTCTGCTGTCACCAAGCTGTTACTCGTACTTGCACGAGGTGCAGAATCCGGCAGCGGCGATGTCCTGTAGTTGTATTTCAGTCTGCGTTGTGCTGATAGTAATGATTGATTCGGGGCTTTTTTTTTAGAAGCGATCGTTGTTGAGAGTGTACTCTCGAGTTTTCGTTTAAACGCACTATTTGCTTCGGGCCTAGTACTAGAATTCGCGTTAGCCGGTTCAGTATTGTTAGAAAGAGGCTGTGAAGCTACTCCTGCAGAACCATTATCGCTGGCAGGCAACTTTTTTTTAAAGAAAGATGAAATCGTAAGTTGTTCGCCTGCCATTGTCACTACGATTGGTGCTAAACAATTCTGATTTCTTTGTTGAAACTTGAGCTGAAAAAAAGAAAAAAAAAAAACAATAAAAGAAAAATTAGATTTGTGATAGAATTTACGCGACTTGGGTTTTTCTTCTTCTATCCAAAATCATTTGAAAAACAAAATAATACAGACAACAATTGCATAGCTAACTATAGAAACTCACAAATAGACGTAGCCAAATAAATCATGTATGGAGACCTTGCCAGCAAACTAATTCAAGACTCCCGTCGAACTTTGAATCTTGAGTACCTTCCCGCATATCAAGACGAGCTTGTTGCTGCCATTCTACGCGAAACTCTCGATCTTAATAAAGACTATCAAGAACTGGCACACGACTATCGCGAGATGATGAATGTACAGTCGCAACTGCCACTTTCAGAACAGTTACCCGAAGACCAGCAGGAATATCGTCAGACGGCGTGCGCACTAATGGTTATGCACTTGTCTATGGCTCGCAATAAGCGATGCTTGATGGCGTATGAGAAAATGCGAGCAGATCATCTCGATCGCATGGCGTGGGACGATGTCGACTATCTTGACCCAAAAAACACATACAACTTGAGCGCCGCTGAGCAAGAATACCTTAAACAGTATATGGATCTTGTTGTGGACTACAAAGGCGTGTGGACCGACGTGGATTTGACGGGCAGCCTTGAGCCACCCAAGGATTTGTTCATCGATGTGCGAGTGCTTCGCGATGCGGGTGAAATCCAGACTGAATACGGCGTATTCAATCTAACCAAGGGCAGTCAATACTACGTGCGCCAGGCGGATGTACAACGGCTCATACAACAGGGCTATCTGGTAAAGTTATAACGCATTGAATACTAAGTCAATGGTTTTTTTTTTTTTTTTTTTTTTTTTCAATTTCTGTTAATTTTCAGCACAATAGAATCTTTTTCTTTTTTTCTGTTGGACTTTGCTGCTCAACAAAACAGCAATATAAAACCTGATTTTTATTATTTTCTTCGATTTTTTTTTTTTTTTCTTCTTCTTCATAATCAATTCCGTCACTACAATCTTCATTTTCTGTCTAATCATTTCTCTCGACACTCTACATAACTCAATTTCACCATGGGAGCCTCACAATCTAAATCTGCTGATGATACCGAGTTTACCAGTGCTGACGCTGTTGCTTTTGATGGCCTTCGTCTTGCCCCCCGCCCCAAGGGTCTCCCTGCACCGACCCCCGACTCTAAAACAAAATTACATCAGCTGCTTCGTGCAAATCATCAGTTTTTTGCAACTCTGTACAATAACCGCACTTTTCACAACCACGTTGCGCATGCTCTCGGGTCTGCTTATTTTCTAGGCGCCACACCCGAGATGCTTTATGATATTTACGAGGAAAGCACCGAACCAGTAGCTCGCTGGGAAGAGGACTCACCTGCAGAAGTGACTGACAATGACTGGTTTGAATTGCTCGGAGACAAGCGCTATGAACGTGGTTTTCAGGATTATTTTCAGGAGAAAATCACTGACAACAAGACATATAATTGGAAAGAGGTCTACTCAGAGTTTGTTTACGACGAGCGAGCACCGGGTGCGCTTGTTCATGCCTTGTTTGGTGGATTGCTGCATCCCTTGATTCATCTCGGTTATGCGACAGAGTTCGATGATTGGGAGCTCGCCTCTGAAGCAATGACACTAGCTGCTACTGGATACCAGGGTTACAACCTTGATTTACTAAACGTGGTTGGCTTCAGCAAACCTGCTCCAGGCTCGGAGCGTGCTCTTGACTTGCTAGCGGCGATTCGTTCTGACCCCGCATTTGACGGTCACGTTTCTTCAAAGCCTGGGCAGCTGGGTAGCGAAAGCATTGGAAATCTTGTTAAAAGCTATGCCGAAGAGATCACTAGATACGTTAATCGCTATGAAGTGGGAAAGACCCCCGATGCGCTCGTTGAAAACCTTACAGAACTTCTTGTCACTGCAAGTTTATTGTTGAGTGCCACTCACCGTGATCTAAATTCTGTCGATTTAAAGTTGCATGTGCCTCAATATGACTTTTTCCTTCTGCATTTGTTTACGTCAACACATGCTGCGCTAGAGATTTTTTTAAATCCCATGACAGAGACATTGTTTACAGTTGAGCTAAAATATAAAATAGTGCAGACCTTATGGACTATGTTTATTGTGCTTTATATTGCTCAGAAGCGACCTTCAGTTATATTAAAACGTGTAACAGAGCCTGCAAACCCCGATGTGCTGCCAGATACAGATGATGTTGATCGTGTGTGGGCTAAAATTTACAATATTTTGTTTGTGAAGCCGGAACGGTATGACTCTCACGTTCTTAAGGCTGTACGCGGACTACTGTTCACGAGTCGACATTTAACAAAAGATAAGCGTGCACGCTACGGGGTACCTGAAAAAGTGAATGGCGTTGAATTTTTCACTTTAGCAGCATATACCTTTGCGTTTAGTATGAGTAATCAGCATTTCATTGGCTTTGAGAAAAGCACAGAGACCCTTGACATCAAACCGTGATCAGTGCCAATTAATTGCTACAAACAATTTTTAGTAATTTAAGCAAGTATTGCAGTGGTAAAAAAATAATGATATTAATAATATTGATAATAATGGATGAATAAATCATACTTACATTGGGTTTTAAAAAATGGTCAACTAAAAGTGCAGACACAATGTTAGCTTGGGCTTGTATAATTTGCTCTACGACGCCAGTTGTGTCTGGCATCCATCTGACACTGCAAGTGCTTAATCAGTGAATCACGCAAATCTTGGCGGTAAATATACTTGTCCACAATCGCAAAAGCACCACGCCTAACACACATTTATCGAGCTCGTAGCCCTTGTTTGTAAGAACTATACCACTAAGCCGGAATTTAAGATAATTAAGCTGTATAGTATCAGTGAGGCTATTGAAAACCTAATAAATAAACTATGGGCCTGTCAATAACTTTTTACTTTTTTTGTCTGTTTGAAAAATACGTGTCTCTGCAAAATAGCATACATATTGAACAATGAATTACCAAAGCTTACAAAACAATCATTTTTTTTAAAAAAAAAAAAAAAAAAAGCTTGACATAAACCACATTTCCCATCAAAATATGAAGTTTGACAATATGATTGTAAGTATTAAACTGATTGCTCAAATACACGCCAACTGGTCTTTGACAGAGTTGGGGGTCAGAGCAATAACTTGTCAAGAAAAAAACTAAAACTGATTTTCTCACAAGAAAACTGTTAATAACTATAAAAAAAAAACAACCTTAACTTGAATTCTAAATTAGTAATTCTCGACTAGATTTTGAAAATTCTCTGTTTTCATTTTTTTGAAAAATATATTCTAACCATTGTATATTTTTGATGAAACTTGTTAAAACTTGAGCTCAGTAACCTTGTTCCAACAACATACACGTGAAAATGACTTTTTTTTTTTTTGTTTTGTGTGGCTTTAATTCCAATGCCAGAATATTACTCCCAACGCTGACCAAATCTGTAGGTAAGCTTCTGTAAGATGTCTTGAAATCAGCTTCTACTAAAAAAATTTTCAACTTTAATCACTACGAAACTCGAGAAAACAAAGGTGCTAGGGCTATTTTCAATTACATTCACACTAAATTCATAATGTCGTCTACAGAAGATAAAGAAGAAAGTTTATTCGTTGGATCCAACAGTGATGTTGAAATGGAAGATGCCATTGAAGGCGAGAAAAAGATCAAAATTAAGACTGAACCAGGCCTCGAAGATTTGAATCACATTCGGATCTCCAGCTCCAGCGAGGAGAGGGAAAGCCGCCAGGGCACTGCTGTTTCTGAAACAAGTAGTGCTCAAAGTGCTGTCAGTGACACTAATACTCTTGATTCGAGTAACAATGATGACGATGAGATTGTGCAAGAGTTCCCTGTCTACTTCTCGACTGGCTTATTAAACAAACTATATCTTTTACAATACCCGACACGCGCCGCAGAACGTCCGCTAGTTGACGCCAACCAGCGGGGAATTCTCGATTCACGAATCAAGCTTAACTCGCAGCTTGTTGAGGTTGATGTGCCTATTGAAACTAAGAAGTTCTATGACACAGATAAAGGTGAGCATTGGAACAGCCTAAACAAACAAACATTTAGTGGCGTTGCTAAGTCTGCTGAAGGCGAGTACATGATTGGTGTGTTTAAAGATAACGAACTCCATTTAAGCTCAGTTTCTGCTGTTGCTCAAATGAGACCTCAATTTCAATACATTACCAATCGTAATTCTTCTGATTCTCAGAAAGAAAAGGAGGCTGCTTCTGCCGAAGAAAAGACAAAGAAACAGCCACGGGCAGTTCAAATGACTGCGATGGGTAGCGGCGAAAATGCGCCGAACTTGAGCGGTGCAATCACAGCGCGGAAACGGATGGAAGATGAAAATTTTGTGGGTATGGATTGGTATGATCGTGATTCAGATGAATCATGGAGTATATCAGATAAACTAATGGCGACACGGAAAACACCGCTTGTGTCAAAGACTACATTGGCTGATTACATGGAAGAGATTAGTGCTCCGTATATTGATCCTACTGTTAAGAAGACCAGCTGATGTGTAAATACTATCATTAATATTATATTTGATTGTTTTTTTTTTTGTATGATTTCATATTTATGCTCCTTAACCAAACCAGATTTTAATTAGTTCCTCACTCACACTGTTTGTAGTCAACACGCCGATATCAGTGATCAGAGCAGTAATATACTGGTGAGGAGTAAAGTCTACAGCAGGCAAATTTGACAACTCGTCATCCTTGTCTTCAAGAGTGAATTCTAACGAGTGCTCGTTAGGAATATCACTTGGAGATAAAGGAAAAAGACGAACAAATTTGTGGCTAAAAAATGTTAGTACTAGAAGCTGAAATAACAAAGTCTGGATTACAATCTTACCTTTCAGCTACAACGTAGAAGGGCTTATTTGCGGCCTCTGCCAGAACACCAATTTGATAAGTTCCTGACTCGTTGATAACGCCGCCACTCTCAGCAACACCTTCAGCACCAACAAAAATTTTGTCAACTTTCTGCATGACATAACCAACAGTAGCATCAGCAATCAGAGAGGTTGGAATGCCATGAGCTCTTAGCGTCCGCGCCATTTCGACACCATTCTTAGAAGTACGTGATTCAGTGACATAAACTCTGAATCTGATAAGTTGCGAAGCAGCATGCAAAAGTAGAGCAGTAACTGTTCTAGATTGAGAATGGACGAGGATAACCTTTAAAAGAAGTTAGTTGTGCGACACATACGTAAATGTAGAAATACTTACGTCGTCATCTCTGATAAAAGGAAGTCCATTTCTAGCAATCTTGTCTCTAGACTCCATAGCTCTTTGCACAAACAGTCTACCGTTTTGGATCAAATGCTTTTTGCAAGTTTCCCATTCCTTTGGTAAATCTGTTAGTAATTGAACAACAAAAGTCTATGATTTCTCTAAATACTCACACCATACTCGTTGATATTTCTGAGCACAAATCGAGTAAACAAATCACAACCGGCCGATAAACTGATGGAATTTTGAACACTGTTTTTCAATCTGGTTGTTGCATCGCCAAGGACCTTCATCAGCTCTGAAGATGTCGAAGCTGTATAAATCAACAGTTAGAATTCATGATCTTGAAATAATTTTGAGCAATCAACATACTTTCAGTAGTAGAGAGTAAAGCCACTAAACTCTCGATAGCAGCAACAGGCATAGTGATATCAGGATCTTCCTCAAGAAAGTTGAAGTAGGTAGCTGTGATATCGAACTCACCAGCGTCATTGAAGACGGGAACGATCTCTTTTGTCTCTACAGCTGTTGCGAATGAATCAATGTTTTGTTAGCACTGTATTTCACATAAAACAATCAAAATTAAACACGAGTCTTACTCATTTTTTTTGTCTAAGTATATATATGATTCCGTTTGATGGAAGAAAATAGACAAATGTTTTTGCTGTGTTCTGGTGGTTAGAAAAGAAAAAATTTTGGTCTTTGAACCCAAAAAAAAAAAATAATTAATTAAAAAAAAAAAAAAAATCAGAGTAACTTTTCATTCTCAAAACATCTCTTAGACTTCTATACCTGCTCTACCAATTTGAAAAAAGCCAACAGGAAAAAGATAGAAAACGATGCTTCGTAAAATAAATAAGAAAGGCTCGTTGGTGTTGCGACACTTGATAAGTTCTGGTATGGGTCATTCTAGCTTAGTTTCTGAGGCGGCATATATTAAGAGTTCCGGCAAGTTCTTGGCTACCCACAGATTTTACTCGACAGAAAAGGCTGATGTTGAGAACAACCTGATTCGCAACATTGGTATCATTGCTCATATTGATGCTGTAAGTTTTATTTTCATTTTTTTATTATGAAAATTTTCAATGGATTGTAATTAAATGCTAACTTCATTTAGGGTAAAACAACTACTACTGAAAGAATGCTGTACTACAGCGGTCTCATCAACAGAATCGGAAGTGAGTAGATTCACCGTGGCTAGAGATAGTTTTTATTTTAACTAACAAAAAGGGGGTTCAAAGACGTTGATCAGGGTGATACGGTTATGGATTACTTACCAGCTGAGAGAGACAGAGGTATTACGATTACTTCTGCTGCAATTACATTTAACTGGGCCAACCACAAAATCAATCTCATTGACACTCCAGGCCACGCCGACTTCACCTTTGAAGTTATTAGATCAATCCGAGTTCTAGATGGTGCCGTCACAATTCTTGATGGTGTTGCTGGTGTTGAAGCTCAGACAGAAAAAGTGTGGAAACAAGCTAGTGAGATGGAAATTCCCAAAATTGTCTTTGTTAATAAGATGGATCGCCAGGGTGCGGGTTTCAGTAGAACCGTTCGCGAAGTCGTTTCTAAGTTGAACACTCAAGTTGCAATACTCAATTATCCTTTTTTTGAAGGGGGAAAGCTTGATGCTCCATTCAGAGGCGTTGTGGATGTGCTAGAGAAAAAAATCATTCAATGGGAAGAAGACAGTAATGGCAAGAATGTCAAAATTATTGATATTACAGAAATCGAAGGTGTTGCTGAAGAGTGCGAAAAGGCTAGGACTGCATTAATTGAAACCCTCTCAGAGCTTGATGACGACCTTGTTGAGCATTACTTGGAGGTTGGTGACTACATGCAGGTTTCAAGCAAAGAAATTAAGAGAGCTCTAAGAAAGGCAACCTTAGAAAGAAAAATTGTTCCTGTATTGTGTGGTGCCAGTTTTCGTAACATTGGCGTTCAACCTTTACTTGAGAGCATTGTGGAATACCTTCCTGCTCCTTCTGAGCGGCCTTCTCCGGTTGCTGTTGCCAAGGGTCTCACCAGCAAGAAAGGAAAAAAGCTTATATCACTTCCTGAACAACCTGTTGAAATCGATATTAACAACAAAAGCTTGACCACAGCCCTGGCTTTCAAGGTCACTAATGATCCTAAAAAGGGACTTATGGTTTATGTAAGAGTTTACTCTGGCTCTTTAAACAGCAACTCTTCTGTACTAAATTCAAATACTGGCAAGAAGGAACGAGTAATGAAATTATTTCAAATGCATGCAGACGAGGCCATCGAAGTACAGTCTGTCAAAGCAGGAAACATTGGCGTTTTAATTGGTACAAAGGATATTCGTACTGGCGACACTATTGTTTCACACGGTTGGAAGAAAGATGGTATCAAGTCTTTAACACCTATTGAGTCTAAGATTCATCTTAATGCTATTACTGTTCCTCCTCCCGTGTTTTTTGCTAGCATAGACCCAATGTCTTTGTCTGATGTTAAAGGAATGGAAGAGGCTTTGAGTATACTTCTTAAAGAAGATCCTTCATTACACATTACGTACGATGAAGATTCTGGTCAGACTCTTCTTTCAGGTATGGGGGAACTACACTTGGAAATTGCTCGTGATCGTTTGATAAATGATCTCAAAGCTAAGGTTCACGTCGGTAAAATTTTGGTTTCTTACAAGGAGACTATTCAGCAGCCATCTGGAAATGTCACAAAGGAATCTACTATCTCTTCTGCTGGCGATACTCCTTCCAGCGCTACTGTAACTCTTTCTGTTACACCAGTATTTGGCCCTGAGGATGTTGAAAATGCTGAGCGTATTAATCATGATAACATTCACATTTCATATCCAACAGATCAGGAAGAGCATCTTCTTATTCCACATAATGATATTATTCATGCTATCAAGGTAGGTGTTGTCCCAGGTGTTGCCCGTGGTGGTCGCAAAGCTCATTTCCCCTTAAATAGTCTTCATGTGAACGTGGAAAAAGTAGACATACCAGTTGATGTCAATTCTCCTGTTGCTGTTTCTCATGCTGTTCGTCTTGCTATCGAAGAGGCTTTGGATCAAATTCCTGTCGATGGTTACAGTGTTATGGAGCCTATTATGAATGTGCGTGTGATTGTGAGTGAAGAAGACATTGGTACTGTCGTTAACGATATCTCTAGTAATCGTCGTGGTCATATTATTTCTCTACAAGACGATGAAGCTACTGATGTTGAATCTTTCAGTTACAAATCACTTGCTGAACAAATATATACGCCCCCAGACCTTACAATGTACATGTCTAAGCATGGAGATAGAACCAGATCAGCACAAAGTGTCGTTCGTGCTAAAGTTCCATTACAACAAATGGTTGGATATCTCAATTACTTAAGAAGTCTTACAAAGGGTAGGGGTACGTTTTTGATGGACTTTGATTCATATACAAGCGTGTCGTTAGATAGAGAGCAAGAAATTCTCGATGATGATGACTTCTAAGATGTGTTAATATTTTGATAAAAAGTTGTTTATGTTGTAAATAGGATTTAATAGATTTTGATCATTGTATATACGTATATTTATTTATCTCACTTACTGAAAATTAGAACAATTTTTATTTAACGCCTATAGGATATAGAAGTTAAGATGATCAGATTTAGTTCCTTTGATCAGTCTGAGTTCATAACCTCAATAAATAGTACATCAACGACTCAACTAAATAGTAATGAAAATAGAAATCTATCCACATCTAAAACTGAAAAATCAATTAGTTTCAATAAAATCCAACATTACACTGCTCGAGTTTCTAACAATAACATTTGCCAGGCAGTCTGCCTACCAACAAAAGATGATTTTGATGATAGAATAAAAATCATACATACAGTCCATCTGAATCACGAACTTATGACAAACTATGATGACACCAGTTGCAATGAATATAAAAATGATAACAGCTATAACCATCAAAACATGTTCAACGATTTCGAAGATCACAAAAGCACAAACAACGTAGATTTGGGCTACGGCACGCCTCAAGAACCGATGAACTTGATTTTAAATTCAGAAACACATCAAGAAAAACTCCTGGTTGATAATGCTATTTCATTGCAGTATGCAGAAAAGGAAATTAAGGCAATAAAAAACAGGATAATTATTTGTGGGTTGACATTAACAATACCTCTGTTTTTATATCTAAGGTTCACAATTTGGAATCAGTAATCTTATTTACATTCAAATTTACTTATAAAAGTTCAAACAAAAGAAATTAATTTTTTTTCCACTTTTAAAACGGCTTCTTTTGGTACTGCAGATTTATAAAATCATCTTCTCTAGTTCTGGCTTTATCTTGAAAGTTTCCAATAAATGCTTTCATTTTATACTGCACCAGGGCGTACGCCATAACTAAATCTTGACAAATTGCCAACAAGTAAACTGAAGCTGCGTCCAAGATAGAAAATTCTACAATAAAATCAATCTTTGCTGATGGTAGAGTCTTAAATATCAAGAGCATTGATATTACAAACGTAACCAGACAAAATAAATAGCAAAAGACTGAGAGTTTTCTAAGTGAATCAACCTGTAGATATGTTGTCTCAGATAGTGGTGTTGGTGTAAACTTTTGAATCACAATTGTTTCGTGTGTTTCGCAGACTATAGCAAAGAGATTTTTTCCTCCCCGAAAAACCAGTTCATAAAAATTGAAGAAGGGGCCCTCAGATAGTAATCCCTTTCGAAATAAAAACGTGTATTGTTTTTTTATGATGAGGCCATATATGCTTGATTCAGAGACTGAGAGCCGCATTGCGTACTCAGGCAGTAATAGAAAGGGAACTGACACGATAAACAAAAGGAGATGCATTAGGGCTACAGGCATCGCCCATGGGGAATTCAAACGCGCAGATAAAATTCCGATCTTTGATGTATCCGACGCGACAAGAGAGAAAAAAGGACGCGACAACGATCGTGCTAGGCTGTTAAGAGCAGTCAAGTAGCCGCCAGCCATTGTAATCGGGTTCTTACAAAGTAGTGTTATATCTGCTGACTGTTGCCAAGACCTTTTATGCATTGTGTCGAGAAAAACAAAGTGTTTGAAGTGAACAGATATTTCATAATCAGGCGCAGAGGGTTTGGTGAAAACATTATCAATACTTGAATTAAAATTCGCAAGTCGAAGATGTATAAGTTTGAGCCTAGGTTGGTGTAGAGAATCTTGATATTGCAGCGTTAAAACAAGAGAGTTTGAATTAAGACGGGTTAATATATTGTTTTGTGTGAAGTGGGAAACATTTAATGGCCGGCACAATACAAAGTGGTATATAACTGGACTGTCGTTGACGTGGGTCTCAACCAGCAAAATGATGGTTCCACAAACATTTGCCCGGGTTCTTCCTTGGACTACCATACAGATGTACGACTCGCTAAGTACAATACAGACGCGTTCAGATTTAACAAGCCCATGGTAGTTTACGATGATTTCAGAAAAATCAAACGACAATACTTGACGAGAATCCAAGTTATGAGAAAGCAATGGAAATGTTACCAGTAATAGCATATTCTCAATTGTCCCAAATGCTAAATATTTAGTTGATAGGCCTAAGTCACATACTTGCAATGTTGGCAAATGTACCCACCATGGTGGGAACTGTCTGCCGTGGGCTGACAACTTATTCCAGACGTAGGTGACCTTACAAATTGTATTTTCTGTTGCAAAGGAAACAACTGAAATTTCGGTTGAAAAATTATTAAGAGTGTCTGAATCTTTGACAATAAGATGACGATAAAAAGAGCAGAAATAACCCGAAAACTTGACCGATATAATGCCATTTCCAGGAATTGACTCGGTTGGAATACAGTACTGCACTGATGGCCTTGAGAGCCACCTGTTTTTCAGAGCCGTTTGAATTTCATTTAGGTGTTTCATTGAAACAATTTTTTTTTTTTTTCAAAAAAATGTGTAATACATTACTATAGAAGCAAAGAAACGAATAGCTGTGATCAAGATTTATTGGCTTTGAAAATTTATCTGTACCTTTTTTTTTTTTTCCAAGCAAAGCTGTGTAAGCATCACAAGGTCTTAGATATCACTGATTAGCTGTGTACATTTTGCAGCTTGTGTTATGACCTATTTATAAACCTGAGGTCTGTACTTATCTATTTTGGTGAAGTCCAAGATAATTACAATTGATCTTTTTTTTTTTTTTTTTAATCATTCGGGTTCCGTTCATCCAGAAGGTGTATTACTGTAAAAGCCATTGATGTTCCGTAGAGGGTTAGGTCATTTACGTGTCGTATTTTTTTTTATAGAGTTTAGCTTCAATCGTCGATTACTTGGGTGAAAAGTTAAACTTGTCCTTTTCATGAGCCTTTGTTTTAATAAATCTAGAAAAGAAAACTTTTTTTTTAAATCTTTACCTCCTTCCTTCTACTCTATTATCATCAACTCTTACCCACTTTGAATTTTTTTTTTCTTCTTTTTTTTTCAACCACTTATAATAATGGCTAGAAGTGGCATAAGGGTGTTACGATTCGCCGTCGTTGCAATCTTACTAGTGTTTGTTATTTACCGTCTGTCTACACAGAATGTTGATTTGTCAAGTTACGTTCCTAAAACTACACCATCAAACAACAATGTAGAAAATGCTGTTGTCGTTGAAAACAAAACACCCGCTAACAACAATGGTGCTGAGACCAAGAAGGAAGCCCCTGCCGAGGGTCAATCTCCTGCTGTCACTCCTGAAATTGCTGCTCCCTATGAGCGAGCCAATGCTACGTTTGTGACTTTGGCTAGAAACGAGGATCTTTATTCTCTCGTCAAATCTATTGTCGAAGTTGAAGATAGATTCAACAAAAAGTACGGATATGATTGGGTTTTTCTTAACGACAAGCCTTTTGATGAGGAGTTCAAGAAAGTTACTACCAATCTGGTTTCTGGTAAGACCCACTACGAATTGATTCCTACTGAACACTGGTCCTTCCCTGAATGGATTGATCAAGATCGTGCTGCTTTGGTTCGTGAGGAGATGAGAGAGAAAAAAATTATTTATGGTGACTCTGTTTCTTACAGACACATGTGCAGATTTGAAAGTGGTTTCTTTTGGAGACAGAAGATTATGGACAATTACCAATATTACTGGCGTGTTGAGCCTGATATCCAGCTTTACTGTGACATTGACTATGATTTATTTAAATTTATGGAGGAGAAGAAGCTCAAATATGGTTTCACTATTTCTCTTTACGAATACTTTGAGACTATCCCCACACTTTGGGATACTACAAAGAAATTTCTTGCTGAAAACCCGGGTTTGGTTGCTCAGGACAGTTTCAAGGATTTTGTTTCTGATGACGGTGGTGAGACATACAATAAGTGTCATTTCTGGAGTAACTATGAAATTGCAGACCTTGATCTCTGGAGATCCGATGCCTACCGCAAGTACTTTGATTATCTTGACAAGGCTGGTGGATTTTTCTATGAGAGATGGGGTGACGCTCCTGTTCACTCTATTGCCGCATCGCTTTTCTTGAACAAGTCTGAGATTCATTACTTTGACGACGTTGGATACTTCCACGTTCCTTTCTCCAATTGTCCTACTGAAGAAAGCGTAAGAATGAAGAAGAAGTGCAGATGCAAGCCTGATGACAATTTTACTTGGAAGGGCTACAGTTGTACTCCCCGATACTACAAAATTAAGGAACTTGAGAGACCCAAGGGCTGGGCTCAGCAGTCTTAAAAGTATTATTTATAGGTATATATATATGTATAACATTCATATCACTTGAAATATTTTACTGATATTTGAATATCTGAGTTTGAAGATTTTTCATAGTGGTGATTAAAAATTCACATTACTAAAACATGTTATTGAAAGTAAGGCTTGTAGTTGATGAGAGAGTCTTGCAAATTATTGTAGGGTTTGGGAGGAGATGCCAGGTCACCGAAAAAAAAAAAAAAACGGATACATGAATCAATGTCAAACCTCCCTACAAAACACATACATCACTAATATACACGAACAAATACTTTACCATCTCCTACTCACAACCTTCATCAACTTTTTTTCACCGTCTATTTATTTATTACAATGGCAATTAGATATCTACTACTACTATCACGACAGGGTAAAGTTCGTCTTGCCAAGTGGTTTGAGACTCTGGCGTCAAAGGAAAAAACTAAAATTGTGCGTGAGGTCACCACACTAGTGCTGGGCCGCCGTGCAAAAATGTGCAATTTTCTGGAATACAAAGGTATAATGAATTGGATTCAGTTGTTAAAGATTGTATTTTTTTTCTTTTTTTGTCGTTTCAATTTTCTAATCTTCTTCCTGTTACAGATTCTAAGGTAGTATACAGACGATACGCTTCGCTGTTCTTTATAGCCGGTATTGAGGCCGATGACAATGAACTTGCCACACTTGAAATTATTCACCGTTATGTTGAGCTGATGGACAAGTATTACGGCAATGTGTGCGAGCTTGACATTATTTTCAATTTTCAGAAGGCCTACTACATTCTCGACGAGTTGCTTATTGCAGGCGAGATTCAGGAAAGTGCGAAAAGAGAGCCATTGCGGCGGATGGCACAGCAAGACGCGCTAGAATCAGCGGAAATCAACGACTAGTAGACTGATAATATTGAAATAGAGCATTGCAAAACGGACTAGCTTATTTGCTTTGAGTTTTTTTTTTTTTCTTCTTCTTTTTTCTTATTAATTTATGGCTTTTTTTTTTGTTGGTTGCATTTTTTTTTTTTTTGGTATTTTTTTTTTTTTTTTTTTTTCATTTTTGCGGTGTTAATTGGAGTTCCAAAGTCTCATAAATTAACTCCAAAGTTTTAAAACAGGGTATTTGTAAAACACTTTTTTTTTGTTGAAACTTGCAATACAAAAATATGAGACTACTTCATGTCTCTAAAGAAAGAAAGAAAAAAAAACAAAAAGCTTGACGTATTGATTTTATTTTGAAAAAAAAAGACTGTTGTTTAACAGGTTTGTTGATAAGTGAAATCAAAGCACTGGGTCCATATAGTATGAACTCTGATAATCAATTCATAACAACTGTGTATTGTCATTATTATACGTATATATTGAGCTATACAAAAATTTGTAAGAATGAACTTGAAACTGAACAAATTACCATAATACAGTGTATATATATTGATCTTAAGTATTCCTTAGAATATCATATAATATTTAACTATGATGATACGATGGTATTTGTGTTTCTCAAATAAAAAATTGGGCAACTGTTAGAGAAAAATAAAATAATAATAATATATACACTTTGTATCAATCTTTGTTTTAAAACAACTAACACACTTAGAGGAGCGTAAAACTTTGGAGACCAAAAGTTTACTGACGTGCAAATGGTTTCATATGTAGAAACAGAAAAAGCTATAACTTTTAAGAAAAATATATTGGATGAGACGTCTATGAGTATTTTCAGCCACTACTAAACAAACACTCTAATATATTTGATCATTACTGAAATATGACATTTCAATTTTTTTTTTCAATCAAAATCTGATCGATCAGTAAACAAATAAAATTCACAAGTTTTACAATCATTCTTTATGAAAGACTTTAAGTAAATTTAGGTCAAAGCTCATCAAGTCAAAGCAGTAGAACGCTGACACTTTTAAAATAAATACAAACAAGAACAAACAAAAAGGGAAAAAGAAATAAACACTTTATTAATATTGTCATTCAAGCTACAAGTTTAAGGAAATTTGTCAAGAAACTTGTCAATCGCAGCCAGTTATTCGAAAATGTTTTTGACAAATATTTAATTGTATTGTTGATAGTAAATATTGGAATAAATAATTGCTATACCAAAATATTAACAAAACAAAAAACCTTGTGCAGTATGGTACATATGATTCAAAAAGCATAATATACTGTATACTAGAATCCAAATTACAAAATACTCTCAACAAATCAAGGTGAATCTTACAATACCATTTTTTTACTCAATGGCAGTATTTTTTTTTTTTTTTTTTTTTTTTTTTTGATTAGAATCATTAATAAAGTCTTTGTTTCGCCGTACTGTAAGCAAGTTATTTTAGGATCAAACTAGATATATTGCACTCAAAAATTATTTTTGAATGAAATTTTTATTGAAAATGATCATTATTGCAAAAATTTGATAACTGAAAACAATTGAATTGATTTTCAAACTATTATTCAAATACTATACAATTTACCCCGGCTTGAAAAAGGCTTTCACAAAATTTTATCTCAAAACTTTACTTGATATTGAAAAAAAAAAAAAAATAATGATTGCTAAGATTATGAATTTGTTGCCAGGTTCCTTTTTTTTTTTTTTTGATAATAGTTTGCTTGATCTAAACAGCTTGCTTAAGTTTTAATAAGTGCTGAATATGTCAAGTCTTTTTTTTTTAATAAAGTATGTAGATTTAATTTTCAAAAAGATCAGTGCAATAAAATGCTAGAAAGTGTTGACAACATGAAATTAAAAAAAGTTTGTGAAATTTTTGATTTTAAAATTTTTATTTACTTGAATGTATTATCATTATCTTTGAAACCTTTGTAGCTTGAGTGAAATGAAATTGTTTTACTATATAATATAATTTATACAATGAATCAACATTCTCAGTATAGCACCCTACAGTAACAATTCTTGACAAATTTCCCTTCATGAAAAATGTGATTCAAAGAGAATTTAGCGACATTGAAACAATCAAAATAGATTTGTGTACGACGCAGCCACCGCTAACTGCTCCAATTTTTGTTGTATTTACTTAACTTTTTTTTCTTTCTTTTTTTCAAATAATAATTAGCTATGAGGTTAATAGATAGAACATCTTAGATAGAGATATGAGGTCAATAAACTGATTATAATTTAACCGTTTTATCTTTATGCTGTTTATAATTGAAAAAAAGTATACAATAAAGTCTTATCTTGTTATTATTATTATTATTATTATTATTATTAATATTATTATTATTATTATTATTATTTATTATTATTATTATTATTATTATTATTATTAATTATTATTATTATTCTTATTATTATTATTATTATTATTATTATATTATTATTATATTATTATTATATATTATTATTATTATATTATTATTTATTATTATTATTATATTATTATTATTATTACTAATTATTATTATTATTATTATTATTATTATTATTATTATTATTATTATTATTATTATTATTATTGTATCATAAATAACCAAAATAATTACAAGGCTGAACTGTATGTGATCTCAGTGGAGTCCTGAAGATAAGCATTACTGCTATAAATACTTCATGATACTTCTATTGTACTACGGGTTATGAGTATCCTTAGACAAGTCTGAGAAAACCATCACCAAAACAAAATCTTGATGTTTTATTTATTTTATTTTATTTTAGTTTATTATTAATATTATTTTTTTTTCGACTAATAGTAGTTGTCCTTTCAAACCAACATATGTCGTACGGTTGTTTTTTTTTTCAATTATTTTACATTTAAAAATTGGAACTCGATAGCAAGTTTTTCAAAATTAATGATTCGGAATTTCTATATTATATAAAAACCGTAAATAGTGATAATACAGAAGTCACACATGATATTATACGTATATATAAATCATACGTATTATCAATAATGTTAAGTCTTACTAATTGATTTCCAATTTTGTAATGAAAATACCATAGATAAAAATTTTTTTTTTATAAAAATTTATCGGATGAAAAAAATTTTTTATTTTTTTTTTAAATGCTAGTGGAAGGAAAAAAAAATTTTCCGAAAATATTATCAAGACCAAAATATTTCTGCATCAAAAATTACGAGTTTGCAATTTAAGTTTTTTTTTTTTTTTTTTCCAAACTAAATATTTTTTAATCATAATCAAACCGTTGCGTATAAGTTTACTCCGGTATGAAACCCCTGACAAATAACAGCTCATTCATGTTACATATGTGTTTTAAACCAGTTGATTTTGACAACCACTTGATAATTTTTTTAATCAAATTTGCATTTTATTACATTTTTTTCAGAAAAGCAAGCTACAATTGACAATCATCCATCAAGCGTGTTTCAAGTAAATGCCTGCATATCATTCTATAACCATCTGATACTTGTCATTAGAGGCCGATGGAGATCCAATAGATGGTAATTTATAAAAACAAATAGATCAGACTGCAGAATTATACCTTTGCAATGAAAAATCCTAATGGTAAAGGCATTTTTGCTTTAAAAGTCAGTGCTTGCAGAAAAAAAACAACAACCTTATAGCTCTACTTTTTAAATAATTAGATAAATTTTGAATCATGGTGAAACGTTGTATAAGGTGACGTGACTTATGTCGCATAATTTAGCGTCCATATACTAATCATGTTGATAGATATCAAGACTCGAAGGCGTGATACTGTATTGAAAAAAAATAAATAAAAAAAAAAGAAACTGAACTTATCGTAAGGACCGGCTTTGAGCTTGGGCTTTTACTAAATCTGCAAAGTGGATACCTGAGATCAAAATATTATTGTGAAAACAAAATATTAAATTGATTTATGAAGATCTATTTTTTTTTTTTTTTTTTTTTTCAAGTTAAAATAAAAATTGGTCTGTTCACTTTTCCGTTTAATAAAAATGACACAAGTACGGATTGATTCAACAAAACTGATAACGTTTTTCTGTTAGATTCACAATTGATTATGTATTCTGGTGCATTTTTTTTTTCTGAGCCTTCAAAGGAAATAACTGTAGTAGCATGTCAAATAAGACATGTGAACAGAGGCTAAATGGTGTTGCTATCAATGAACATGGCTAAACTATCTCTTTCTTATTTATTTTTGTTTGTTTTTTGATGAAATTATATGTAGTAGATTTCTTGGTTAGATATAATGCAAAGCCATATACCAAAATTATTGGTTTTAGACTTAGCTAGAACGCAGTTTTGTCGTATCAGATCTTTCTGCATTGAAGATACCCATTGCCAAGCTTTGAAATAAAAGTACCAGAAACAGTCAGAGTTCAGTCGATAAAAACTCAGTAGCATTCCGACCATGATCATCAAATCCGATGAGAAAATTACCAATTGCAAACCAGTGATTATTTAGTAATAATAATTTTTTTTTTATTTTTGAAAAAAAAAGAATGCTACGTGCCAGTGACTTGTATTAGAATCTCCGGTATTCTCAAAAATTTACTCGTTTTTTAAAATTTCAAGGGTTTCATACGCAAACAATATGAAAACCAATTTAATTTTTCTTCAGTATTAACTGACATTGTAACATTTAATTACATAAAACGAAATTATTTTTTTTTTAAGAAAATATATATATATATATATATATTTGGTTGCTGCTTTTATTCAGAATCAATTTTTTTGTACCTCGAGACGTTTGCTATCGTTGTCTTAACAAGCCTAAAATTTTAATGCACTTTGTCTAATTGAGAATTTTCAATACTATCATGTCATTTCCTAAAATCTCGATAAATAAAGCCATTCATTGTCCTGCTGACTATTCATTTAAATTTTTCACTTTTTGAAATTAAAAAAAAAAAAAAAACATTATTAAATTTTATTTTGTATGAAATGTTTTTTAAAAGCTTTGAGCTTGTTGGGGGGTTATTTTGTTTTTTCCTGCATTTAAATCCAATCTTCTTTCCCACCCCCCCTTTTGCAAAAATTTGCACTGATAATGATTTTTTATAAAGATCCAAAAACCGAATACGACAACCAATAAAGTTGTAGTGGCTTAGGGAATGAATTGTAGGCATTTTTATAAATACAGATCTAATTTTTTTTTTTTTTTTTTTACAGTATTTGATGTCACATCCGCCCAGATTGACACACGTAACATGTTCAATTTAAATATTGCTTTTTGCATAGGTTAATTGCAATGAACCAAGATTAAATCAAGGGTGGTATTATTACTCTGAAAGGTTATCTTGTCATTTACTTGGTTACTTTGTTCATGTATCAAACAGTTATTTTTTTTTTGAAAAACAGATATTAGATAAAAAAAAAAAATGAAAGTAAAAAGCTTTTGTAGTAGTACTGAGATTCCGAACTTGAAAAAAATAATAATCCAAAAAGCTGCAGACTTTTTTTTTTTTTTTTTTTCCCCGTACTACCGCTTTTTTGTCAATTGATATTCTTGATTCTTGAGAATTTTCTTGATTTCTCAGGTTTATTGTAAATCTCCTCGAAACCTTGTTGGTCAGCCACTGATTTGATAAAACTAACCAGAGCTTTTTTTTTTTTTTTTTTCTTTTCAAATTAATCTATATCTGCTCATAATCAGACTTTTGTAAATTTTTTTTTTTTTTTTTTCATTTCAATTTTTCGTTGGGTTTTGAAAAGCACTTTCATTCCGAATTTCCAAAAGTGACTACAAAACTAGTTATGCGCGTTTGCCCTTACTAATGTGCTCACTGATTGGATCTATTGATGATGAATTTTATAAACATGCCGCTGTATAGGCGCAACCTATAGATTAAAAAAGAGTGTTACAATTTTGACATATTACTTGTCTTAAACAAGTCCGAAATCTGACTAGCCAAATTGATGTTTAAAAGGCGAACGCATGTAACTGGAACTATGGATTGATATTATTATATTATTATTTTTATTATTTTTTTTTTTTTTTAAAAAAAAAGCCTCTCCGAAGTCTGGAGAAAATAAAATACGATCACAATGTATTTTTATTATTATTTTTTCTGTAAAAATCTGTTCACCTTTACATGAGATTCTATACGCATCAAGCGACAAAAAAAAACAAAAAACTTACTTGTCCTTTATATTGATAAAATCCCCTCCCCCTTTTAATTTTTGTACATGTATTTTTTTACAATTTGTTATTACTCCATAAATTTGTGTGACATTTGCATATAAACTAGTCTCTCTACCATACGATATGGCGCATATGACTGTCAAATACTCCTAATTTGCCTCTTTTTTTTTATTTTTTTTATTTCAGAGTAAAAAAAAAATAAAAACTTTGTTTCCGTGAAGAGTGAACAAACATCTCATCTCATCATTGTATTATTGCGCATTTTTCTTTTGTTTAATAAAAAAAAAAGTGACATTATTTATTATTTACTGAGAGGTTGAAGGGGGAAACAAAATAATAATCGGGAAGCTCGGTTTAAGCTCTCCATCATCTTGCTGGCTCCAGATAGCCATGTGATAGGACGACCGGGGAGTTGAGAAAAATAAAAATAAAAAATTAAATAGATAAAAAAAAAAATAAAAAAATGTAGACTCTAAACTTTTTATTCTTCTTTTGTAGCACCATCAGTAAGTATCTCTTGCAGTGTCAGTAACACTATAATGTACAAAACCCAGTACTCATCTTTTCAAATACTTGAAGCATGTTTGACCTGTACAGACATGGCCTATCAGGTTTAGATGAATCACTAACTAGGCTTAGCAATACCAAGAGCCTAGTGAACTGTAAAAGTTTTTACTTTTTGAATCAAAAAAATAATATAAAAAAAAAAAATTAGAAAAACAATAAAATTCAAATTTGTAGTTTTTTTTTCTTTTCTTCTTTTTTTCTTTTTTTATTTTATTTTTTTGGAGAGGTATTAAAATTTTTTTTTTTTTCAGCTTTACTGAAATTTTCAGATAAATTGCTTGAGTCAAATCATTGCTAAACGCATTAAAAAACAAGAAATAAAACTTCAGGTTTTGATATGCAGCGGTTTACAAGTTTTTGAGAAACAAAAACTACAAAGTCTAGTGAAACTAATAAATAGCCGAGATTCTTGACAAAAGTCAAAGTTTAATTTTTTTTTTTTTTTTTTTTTTTTTGGTCGCAGTTTTCTATTATTACTGTCATTCGTGAGAAATGGCATAACTAGCTTGAAAAAAAAAAAAAAAAAAACTTTCTTATCTTCGCTTAAAAAAGCCCTTGTTTAAAGCTTGGTTTCCTCTTTGAAAATAAGCAGCCTTACTTCCGAATGCAAACTGAAGGTAGCTCAAAAAAGCCCTGTAATCTTGATTTTATTAATATAATAATAATTATTGCTTTAGTAGTATTATTATCATTATTATTACATACAAGTACATTTGCATTCACTTTTGTATTTTTTTTTTTTTTTTTTTTTTTTTTTTTTTTTTTACTTGAAAACTTTTCTGATAACAGTTAAAGCGTAAAACTGTTACCATGACAACTCCTAGCTGTCTTGAATAGCTTCATCGATCGTTCCACGACCCTCAACAATACCTTGTACCACTTTGTGAATGTCTCTAAATCCACCAAATGTCGTATATTTCACATCTTCACGTTCGCAATATGTAATAAGGTCACGGCCTTGCTTTGCAAACAGCAGATCCGTCTCTTTTGCCGCTGACACATCTGACACACCATCGCCACAGTAAAATAGTACCGGCCTATTTTCTCCTAGCTGGTTGTATGGCTTCAGACATATGGATTTATCGTGTCCAAAGTCGGTGTCATCGCGCCAGATGATATCCCATGATCCGTCCTCTCGTACCAATGTGTCATTTGCAATAATTTCAATGTCCTCGGCAGCCTCTTTACCTAAGCAATGCTCTAATAATGCATAGATAATGGGCTTCATACCCGAAGACACGATAACGACAGGAATGTTGTTGGCTTTTGCCCAGTAGTAGAATTTTTCAAACCCAGGATCGAGTTTAACATCGCGTTTAATCATTTCGACGCACTCATCAAAGGATGTATCAATGCTGTCAAGCATCGATTTGAATGCATCTCTGAATGTCCAATTGCCGTCCAGGATTTGTATGTTCAGCCATCGCCGGCGCTCTGGCCCCAG
Organism: Geotrichum reessii; assembly: GCA_013305925.1. Taxonomy (NCBI): domain Eukaryota; kingdom Fungi; phylum Ascomycota; class Dipodascomycetes; order Dipodascales; family Dipodascaceae; genus Geotrichum; species Geotrichum reessii. Next base: position 46,825 of record QVTG01000094.1, read on the forward strand.
TCCGAGATTGTCTGTTAAATGATCATTAGTATCAGTCAACGTGACAGTACCATCCCAATCTGTAAACACAATGTACTTGGGATTTCGTGCCATCGCTGGGGTGTTACTGATAGTCATGTTGGAAGAGTATGTACTATCAATGGTGTATTCGCACTGATATGTATGTATAGGGGGCTGACTTCGAAAAGAGAGAGAAAGCATGGGTATTAATTTTTAGTATTTATCAAAAATAAAGGGAGAAAAAAAATATAAGGAAATTTAGAGAGAAAAGAGATATGTAGAAACAGGTAGGGAAAAAAAAAAAAAAAAAAAAAAAGTTAGGAAATTGAATCTCATTTATAAATAAAAATTTAAACCGAGATTTTTATTTTTTATTATTATTTATTCTAATCATGCATTTTTACTTTTTTTTAAAAAAAAAAAAAAAAAAAAATTATTGAAAAGATCTCGGTAAGATTTTAAAGTTTATGTTCTCGAGGCAAGAAGAATTAACAATTATTATTTAACTTTTTTTTTTTTTTTTTTTTTTTTTAACTTTTATCCGACTGGACAACAGAACCATTTCCGAAGTTCTCTGGCGCACCTCAAAACAGCATCATTAATATGACCAGCATTGATACTGGCAAAAAGCTTATGCAGAACAATTAACAAGATAAGTAACAATAAATTCCTACGGCAAAAAGACATTCAGTAATCACAACCTCTGTTTTTTTTTTTTTTTTTTTTTTTTTTTTTTTTTACTTGTAGTCAAAACTTAAATTGCGTTTTTCAGTGGACCCTTTGGTTATTGATTCCCAGTACCAAGCATAGTATGTGTACCCCCGATACTGATCTTAATCATCCAATGATCATCTTTAGCTCTTACCTCGCGCTTTTCAACCATGTCAATTTATGAAAGAAAAAAAAAAAAAATCCTAGTGTAACAAAATGTACAATAAAATAAAATGAAAAATGAAAAATTAGTTGATAGAAATTCAATTTTAAATACCTGTAACCACAGGTATATTTAGATTTCAACTTCAAGAACAATATCAATCTGGGCAATCATTTCATCTATCTCGTTGGCAGCCACAGCCTTCTTTTTCAGAGCTTTTTCCTTCTCACGTCGCTCCCTCTCTTCCTTCTCCTTTTGTTTCATCAAAGCTTCTTCTTCAGCTTGTTGAGCCTGGCTAGCAGTTTTATCTGCCTCGGTTTCGTAAAATGTCCGTGCTGTAGTCCTCAATCTACTAAAAGGGTTTGCAGTGACACTAGTGCCACCAGTCTTGCGCCGTTCTTCATTTGCCTTAATCTCAGCTCGCCGCACGCCAGTCTGGTTAGCTCGGCGGTTTCTAACATTGACCTGCGCAAGCTTGTCCAAAGGAGAAATGTGCGTATTTGTCGCACTGAGCTTACTTTCGACAGCGGCAATCTTTCGGTCAATCTCTTCAACTAAATCAAACTCATTATTTTCCAGAGCGATAACTCGCTGTTGCTGCAGTTGCGCCTTTTCCAAAACGACGCCAACGCCAGTTGAGTTAGATAGTTTTTGCCGTCTCTGGATTAGCTCATTAACTTCTTCAGGAGTCAAAACATGAGACTTAAACTCAATGAGCTCCTTTAGCTTTCGATCAGTGCGTTTTGTAGTTGGCACGACAATATCGTCTTTTAGTAAGCTCTGCTTCCACCATCTAAACTCGTCTTCAGTAAAAGGCTGATCACTACAAATACCCATTTCAAACGCCCTCTCGCTGCTGCCAGACGCTACAACGATAAGTTCATCTGCTGTTCTGTTCTGAAATTTGTAGGGTTTGCTTCGTTGGAGACCCTTGACTTCGCAAATTCTGTATGTAGAGGCTTGCTTATCACAGTCATACCCAATATTAATTTTAACATAGGTTCCAATCACTGCGTTCTCAAATCCAGGATGATGACAATATTTAGCAAAAAGCGTACGTCCAAATCTAACCTTGTTGAGGTCGCTAACAAGAACTTCCCGAGATTTTTTGGACTCTGCCCATTCAACTTTATTGTCCTTGCGATCTTCGTCAGAGTAGTCTTTTTCAGAGCCATAATCAGAACGTTCAGATTCGTATTCCTCATCATCATCCCTATATGGAATAGATGCCCGGCCACTAGCCTTACTCTTCTTTTCTTCGCGTCGCTTTTTGAGTTCTGATAGCTTATTTTGTTTTGTGCTGCTAGATCCGCTTTTGTCTCTGGTCGATACACGTGTAGCCTTGCTGCTATTTTCCCGGGCCCTTTTTTCAGCTTGTCGTCGCTCTTTTGCTCTTTGTGCCAAGTAGAGACGTTGATTGTATTTTTCAATCTCTTGAGATCTGTCAAACAGAATTGACTCACGCTCAATTTCTGCAAGACTAGCAAGATGCGCTCTGTCAGTTTCGTCTTTATATTTGCCTTCAAGTGGGTATGGGTTAACGAATACTTCGTCATCTTCGTCGTTGTCATCGTCGTCAGACCGTGACTTTCCTAGCGCCAATTCTTCCAGATCCTCGTCGCTGTAGTCACCGCCTACACCGCCATCACCATCATATGCCTCGTATTCTTCTTCAGAAGAATTTTCCCTGCAAGAATTGGTTTAGATTAGTAAAAGGGAACATGAAATTAAGTAGACATAACGGTCAAACCTACCTTACTCGTTGTTTCTTGTTGTTAGAGCCTCTGCTAGAATGGCTACTACGCTTCTGAGGGATTCTAGATTCCTCATCTGAAGAGTCGCCTCCGGCAAGCGCTAAAAGATCATCATCTAAATCAGACATTTTTTTTTTTTTTTCAAGAAGGGGGGTGGATGATTAACAGGTGAGGGTGATGATGGTAGTTGGTGGTTGGGTTGAGAAAAAAACATAAAATATGGCATGTAAAATCTCATGCTTATCTAATTTTTCCAAACAACTACACATTATAATAAAAAAAAATAATTTTTTGAACTATGAACTTAAATTTTATATTATATACCTTACAATATAATATACTATTTGTATTATTATATTACCTATTTCCTATTGTTTATATCACATCTCTTTTTTTTTTTTTTTTTTTTATGAAAACATCTCCCAACTGCAACAACTTCTGATTATTCCCCTCGTTCTTAACATGTGGGCAGCCCTTAAGGCATTCTCGAGAAAGCGACGAAACCCGTGAATGAAATAATTTTGTAGAACTAGCCCTCACTGCACTATTACCCCCTATTTATTATAATTATTAGCTTTTTTTTTTTCTTTTTTTTTTCAATTCAAAATTTTTAAGGTAATTTTCTACATTTTCTCTATCAAAATCTTTTCTTTCCTCCCTTCTTTCTTGATACGACCTGACACACTACTGGCGTATTCAATATCAACGAAATCAGCATAAGCACGACAACTCCTTGCGGAGAATAGCATTAGTATTCAATAAAAAATTGAATAAAAGAATTGTTTGCACTTCACATAATTTCATTTAGAAAAAATGTCGTTTGTTCCACCTAGGCCTACCGCAAAGCGCTCTCCATCAATACTTGTGACAGATGCGCGCAACAATCATCGGTCAGCGCCTTTTGCTGGAGCATCAAATCGCAAGGACTCACTTACTCCCAGCGTTAGGAGTACACCTGTTGCACACGTTGCGACAGGCGCGCGGTTTTATCCAAACAACTACCCGCACATACCTAAGCCCTTCAGCAATCGTGACAGCAACAGCTCTGGTGCATCGTATAGTGCCAGTGGACATAGACTGCGAGCGGGACCAATTGGAAATAAGTTTGGTCGAATTTCTATTGATAACATTCTGTCGGATGTAAGTGATATTCCATCAGCACAACAGCGAAGGAGCTCACCGCCAACCCCTCATTTGTCGGCTGCAGGGCCAGCAGGAAAGAGATTGCCACGGCTATCAAAGCGGATTACACAGTCAATACCACCACGGAGCACAAAGTTGTCGGAGAAACTTGTACTGATTCCGGAGGATGTCCAGCCATCTTTTAGATTAGAAGACGATGACGAAGGTTCAAAACCACCACTTCCTCTTTTGCAACAGCAGCAACAGCAAAGCATTGGTAAAAGTGATTCTGCTCAGAAAACTTACGCAGAACGCATTCCAAAAGACCGAAGGACTGACAAGTTTTCTCGATTAACTGCCTATTGTGTGTCTGATGCAATCAGGATTGTGGCCACCGCCAAGTACTTACGTGAACACCACAAAATTTTGCCCCGAATTTATCATGAAGCACTGTACGCGCCATATTATCTTCCACTATTGTCAGGCGATGATGAATCTAGAGTGCAGAGTAGTCCTGGTGGTGTTCAACTCATGGAGAGACTAATTGACCACTCGGAACAGGTGGATCATCATTATGAATATTACTCAGGGCTTGAGACTAACTCTGAGTCAAATAATAACGGCGGAAACGGCATTCACAACAACGATAGAGATATTAATAGTCATAATAATGACGACGGGTCCAGGGATAATAACAGACATAGCAGTGGCATTGATATTAATGATGGAAATGACGACGACTTTGACCCTTCAGAACCTCAGGATTTTACGCCGCCGCGTTCATCATATTTTGTAGGGCGCCCAAATGAAATCAAATCACCTTCAGGGTCTGAGCTTGACGGGCAAATCTCTGATGGCCAGCCGAAAGATGAGACTGTCAAAGAAAATGGAACTTCTTTTTCGACTGTGACAACCACTCTTCCCAAGTCTGTGCTAAAAACTCCAGATCTCAGTAAACATGCCGAAATCTTTATTTTCACATACGGTGTAATTGTATTTTGGAATTTTACAGAACAACAAGAAAAAGATATTTTGGCCGACTTGAATTTTGCTCGCACTAAAACAGAGTCCTCGGTGAAGGCGACGGCTTTAGATTCTTCAAACATTACTTCAGATCCTTCTTCTAATTCAGCTGACAGCAGTCTTACGACTTCACTGATTGTGCGCCCGATACCTGAACAAGACATTGAGTTGGAAGAGCTGCATTTCACATACTCGTCAGATGCCGTGAAGCCGCGAATCTACAACGACATGCTTACTCTCAAGTCTGGTGACCACATGATCAAGCTGGCCATGTCGCATGCGATTGCTCAATCTACCAAACTGTCTCGATTTGAAGCCCGCATGGACGGTACCATGTACGATGTTCGCCATGTACCAAAGACGTTAGCACTCAAAGGCAAACTGGGACTTAAGCGGGAAGAGATTCTTAAAGTTTCAGGCCGCTTATTCAAGCTCCGAGTAGACGTAAACCTGTCTTCAAATGTGCTTGATACCCCGGAGTTTTTTTGGGAGGATGAACCTGCGCTCAACCCTCTTTACACTGCAGTCCGCGAGTATCTAGAAATTGAGCAGCGGATTTTGGTGCTAAACGAGCGTTGTAAGGTATTTTTAGATTTGACTGAAATTATTGCTGACTCTATTGCAGAGTACAACATGTCACGCATTACCTGGATCATCATTATTCTTATAGCGCTTTCCCTGACTGTATCAATTTTTGAAATTGTGGTCCGTTTCCACATTATCAAAGAATAAAAATATCAATAATATTTAATTCATAAGAGCATTTTAATACTGATGATCATGACAAGAATCATTAAAATAAAACCCTTTTTTTCTTTTTTTTTTTTTGTTTCGGAAAAGAAATTACAAGTCTTTGATCAAATCCAGAACTAATCTAACAAAATTAACTGGTTAAAAATAATAGATAATTTATCATTAAAAGGGCCATTTGCCCTATTGAATAAGAAAAGAAAAAAAAGAAAAAAATAGAAAATAAAACATAAAAAAAAAAAAAAAATTAAATGAAAAAGAAAAAAACCAAAAAAAAAAAAAGAGTAAAAAGATCGTTAATTGAATATTCCATAATCGTGAGATAACTGTAGTTGTTTACGACGCTTCTCTATCGGCGGTGCCAGTATTACTCTGAAGCTCCAATTTGGTGTTGCTGTCGCTGGTGGGGGCGATGGTAGTGGTGGTGCTGCTAGTATTGATATTCCTTGAAATGGACACAAAACTCGATCCTTGGTGTATCATAGGTGGGCGCTGAGGACCTATTGTCTCGTCAATTGAGGTACCAATACCGTAACCTTTGGGCATCCCTTCGGATGCCGTGGGTCCTAGCGCAAGGTTGCGCAGTTGATTGACTGAGTGCACACATTTGTTGATGGTTTGCACAAGCAGCGCAGGCTTGAGAGGTTTAGATAAATACTCGTCCATCTGTGCTTGCATGCAGCGCTCGCGGTCACCCAACATCGCATGGGCTGTCAACGCTACAATAGGCGTGCGTGTACGAATTGTTATGTTTTGTTTTTCCCACTCGCGGATCCGAGCTGTTGCTTCAAAGCCACCCATTACTGGCATTTGCACATCCATGAGCACAACATCATACCGCTTGCGCTTGACGGCCTCAAAAGCCTCCAAACCGTTTTCGACAACTTCAACCTTGTGCTTGTACTTTTCTAAAATTCGAACTGCCAGTTTCTGGTTCACGACATTGTCTTCGGCCAGTAGAATATGAAACTTCTTCGCCCCGTCCGAATTTAAAGGTGCTGCTCGGCTTTCCAGTGCTGGTCGTAGGACATTACCAATATCATTGACAGAGCACGGGGTGTTTCCATACGAGGTGATACCTAAATCAAGACAGAGCTTGAGGTTGACTTGTGGTATGCAAGGATTCAGCAATACCAGAGGAATGTATTTAAGATGATTTAAAGTCCGTAATTTGGTAGCAACTTCAAGAGTATCAACAATAATGGTATCAAACTTGGGGCCAGTGCGATCTTCAGGAAGAGGTGCATTTTCTACAGAGTGGACAACCCATGCATTCAAGTATAGCCGAGCCATATTCTGTACAAGCTGTTCTGTCACCGCCTTATCATGAACTGTGTCAATGAATAATACAAAATGATTTCTAAACGGTGCAATGCTTTCTAGCAATTGTGTTAAACCGGCGTCAGCTGGCTGCACTGCAAGTGTAAAGTAAAATTGTGATCCCTTGCCGTACTGGGATTTGACCCAGATTTCACCACCCATGAGGTTAATTAGACGTTTGGAAATAGACAAACCGAGACCAGTACCACCAAACTTTCTAGTTGTCGAACCGTCAGCCTGACAAAATGTATCAAAAATAACGCCTAGTTTATCTTCCTGAATACCAATACCTGTATCGGAAACGCAAAATTCAATCATCATTTCATCAGGACCACCACGGCTTTGATCCTCTGCTTTTCGCACACTTAGTGCAACCTCACCACTCTCGGTAAACTTGATTGCATTTCCCACCAAGTTTAAAATGACTTGTCTAAGACGAAAAGAATCGCCTACAAGGTTGTCAGGAAAAGTGTTATCAACCTTATATACAAGATCCAATGGCTTTTCATTTGCTTTTACAGCTAAAGTTTTGAGAGCACCAAATACGGTTCCACGCAGAGAAAACGCAATTTTCTCGATCGTCATTCGGTTTGCTTCAATTTTAGAGATATCAAGAATATCATCAATAATTGTTAATAACGAATTAGCAAGATTGTGCACAATCGACAGCATTTCACGCTGATACTGTGTCAATTCTGTATCCAATGTTAACTGTGTCATACCGATAATACCATTCATGGGTGTTCGGATTTCGTGAGACATATTTGCAAGGAACTCTGATTTGGCACGGTTTGCCAGCTCAGCAGCTTCACGCGCAGCTGTGTTTCTCTGAATAGATTCACGTAGATTTAATACCATCTGATTGATCTTCGTTTTAAGAGCATCCATTTCACCAGATGCTTCGACAGTGATAAATCTTGTAAAGTCTCCATCAGTTGCAGCGGCTGTAATTTGAGCAAATGCACGCACTTGAGTTGTAAGATTCGCAGCCATGGTGTTAACATTGGTCGTTATTTCTTTCCACAAGCCATCGACGTCCGATACCTGGGCCTGTACACCTAATTTACCGTCAATGCCAACGTCTTTAGCAACTCTTGTAACTTCGGAAGCAAATAGTTGCAGTCGATCAACCATTTTATTGATAGTCGATTTAAGCGCATACATTTCTCCTTGCGCGTGAACGTCAATTTTTTGCGATAGGTCACCTTGCGCTACAGCTGTTGTTACATGAGCAATTGATCGCACCTGGGTCGTCAAGTTAGATGCCATGACGTTCACATTTTCAGTTATTTCCTTCCAAGCACCCTCCACGTCCTCAACCTTAGCCTGACCACCAAGAATACCGTCAGTACCCACTGACCTGGCCAAAGTAGTGACTTCTGTGGCAAAATTCTGCAATCTATCTACCATTTTATTGATGGTAGATTTAAGATCCAGTATCTCACCCTTACAATCAGCAGAGACCTTCTGCGAAAGATCACCTCTAGCAACAGCTGTTGTGACGTTAGCAATATTTCGGACCTGGTCCGTTAAATTGCTCGCCATTGCGTTAACTATAATAATAATAATTGATAATTTGTTAGTAACAAAAAAAAACCTTGGTGAGAGGCTATACCATGTTTAGTACATACCATTATCTGTTAATTCTCTCCAAATGCCTTCAACACCATCAATCTGTGCTTGTCCTCCAAGCATACCCTCAACGCCAGTCTCTCGTGCTACCCTCGTAACCTCAAAAGCAAAAGTCCGAAGTTGTAACACCATTGAGTTAATAGTGTCTTGTAGTTCCAAAATTTCACCCTGGGCGTGAACGTTGATCTTCTTTGATAAATCACCCTGGGCTACAGCACGGGTAACGTCGGCAATTTCTCGAACTTGGTTGGTGAGATTAGACGCCATAATATTAACATTATCTGTGAGCTCGCGCCAAACACCTACAGTGCCTTCTCCTTCTGCCTGTCCGCCTAGGGTGCCACCTGCGACTTCAGTGGCAACCCTAGTAACTTCGGAGGCAAATCGCTGAAGTTGATCCATCATAGTATTGATCGTCTCCTTAAACTTGACAATTTCTGGGTCCATTTCTTGATTATGCACAATAACTTTTTTTGACAAGTCACCTTGGGCAACAGCAATCACAACTTCGCCAATTTCCCGTAGAGCTTTTTGAAAAGCACGATTGGCGTTTTGAGACTTTGTGAGTTCACGGTCCAACAGATCGGTATCAATGAAGCGGCGTTCGTTGGGGTTGATAGAGTCAGTAATTGCAGAAATAGTTGACCGCGCGGCGGCAAGGTCATTTTCTAAAGCCAGCACAGTTGCACGTTGAAGTTCAATTTCATTTTGTTGAAACTCAACCTTGTTCAGCAGCGCAGAAAGCAGACACCTTGTGTGGGCGACATCCGGCTGTTTTCCATCGTCCATGTCAGAAGGCGGGGTGATGTTAAACTTAGAAAGAGTTTTTTGAAAGCTTGTGCGATCATTGGTAGCCACTGAATTGAAAATGTCTGGCTGTTCAGCGTCTGGGTTCGTAGTGTTAGGCTCAAAAAGAGATCTTGTATTAAGCACGAGTAAATTGAGCTGGTCAATGAGCAACGCTTTTGCTGGAGTGTTTCGGCCAGGAAAATCTTGTGGGATAATATTTGAAATATCGTAACTAGCTTTAGAAAGGCCTCCGCCGAAACTCAGCGCCGTTCTGTCAGATGAAAGTTGTAAATATCTACTAGTTCCATGAAGGGTTTCCTTGTCGGGATTTTGTTGCTGATATAGCTGAGATGATGATATATATAGAGATATCCTGTGAACAATTTCACTAACAGTAATAAAGGTATTGTCATCATTATAGAGTGTTTCAGACAATCCCTCTGCTTTTACTGCGGGAAGAAGGGAAGTCATTGCAGTGTGGACGGCTGGGGATAGAGGAGGAATGGAAATAAAAGAGAAATGAAATTGCAATGGATGGGTTCTGTAAAAAGAAAAAAAAATAAAATAAAGAACAGTTAAAAAATTTAAAAACTTTATTAAATAAATAAAAAAAAAATTCAAAATAATAAATACAACATCGAATATATTAATAAGTTAAAATAAATGAATAAATTAAATTAATTCTATGAAGAAAAGGAATGAGAATTAATTTTTAAAAATACGATATTCTGAGTATTTTGATTTCTTAATGTTTTGTAATAATAAATAGAAACTGCGTATGATATTTTTTTTTTTGTATTCTTTTATGGTAGGTTTACGTTACATCGGTTTTTTATTTATAAATAATGGAGTTAAGAAGTGGTAGGTAGAGTTAGCAAAAAGATTTACAATAAATTAATATGAATTTAATACAAATTTATCAAGTAATAGCTCAACTTAAACAGGGACAGCCTTGGGTTGTTTTTTTATAAAAATAAATCACATCGTGATACGTGCTGAAATATTCTCCTTGCGTATATTTAGGTATGTTGCTTACGGCTGTGAGCGCAGGTACAAACTTTAATTGAACAGATGCCGGCAATTTTAGGTAGACAGCAACATGTGTTTGCTTCCAGTGCGCAGTTAATGAAGACGGGTAGTGTTTTATTCATTTTATTTTTTTTTTATCAAGTGGCAATAAAAGTTATACAGTAACATCTAATGCTATATACACTATAATGATGTTACTGGTGTTGTTACCAATTTTTAAATAATGATCTCGCTATCTTGGTACTGATAGATTCAAGCAAGTCAGCCAGGGTCATTGCAACTTTGGTTGACGTCATTGTACTTGAAGAAAAATAAAAAAATACGTAAAATGACTACAAAACGAGACTTGATGAAATGTACAGAAAATTGAAAAAAATAAAAAAAAAAAAATAAAAAAATAAAATAAAAAGCTAAGCATGACAGATATAAACAACTGGACAAGACAACTTTGGAATATTGCCTGTGTTTTTCTTACAGAGTGGCATTACCGCACATGGTTAGTGGTTCTAGGATCAGCCAGAAAAAAGCAAGTTCAAGTCACAGTGGATTTGTTACAAGAGAGATATTCTTTTTCTGGTATTTACCGTCAAATGGTTAAAAAGTTTCGATAGACAACACGCACTGTTTGGCAAAAACGGTACGTATCGTGCTTGTTTATTTTAATTATCTATTAATATCTCAGAAAAGAATTGAACATTTAAGGGGGATTGTTTTTTTTTTTTTTTATATATTTTCAAAGCGTCAAAAAAAAAAAAGGAGTAAGTAAAAAAAGACTTTATGTAAGGACAATAAACAGATTTTTTATCTATAAAAAAAAGAGCTAAGTACGAAGTGTTGCTATCACCGTTTTTCATTTTGGATTGATAATATGGAGGGTAGCTGAAACTTAAGGTTTAAAAAGAGAGTGATAAAAAGGTCGAAAATCGAATAAAATAATAATAATAATAATAAAATCTTTGGTTCAACAAAAGTTAGAGTTTGCATCAGTTTCAAGACACCGTTCAAGCTAGTTCATGATGGTAACCTCTGATAGGATTAGATTGCTTACCGCTTTTTTAATCTTGTTTCTTCGGCTTTTGATATAAAGAATGCTGACAATATCTAGATTTAATTACTTTTTACTGAGCATATATGTTGACTTTACTCATGATCAAAACATTACTAGAATTTTTGTAATAGTCAACATCAGTTAATACTTTATTTGCGATGTAGTATAATTTGGCCGCAGCTGAAAGCCCACGGTACTATAATATTACAATGAGTTTATTGTCTTTATAGCTAAGTATGAGTTATATAAAAAAGACATCAAGTAAATACAACAAGAACAGACCGCTTAGCAGTGCCCGCGCCTAAAACATTTCCATTTCAGTTGTTTCAATGGCGCCAAATTTTCCACGAATGAGTCCCGTATGTCAAGGGAAACCCGGGGACTTTAATATTACTAAAAAAAATGCAACAGTAAGTTATTTCTTACAATAGATTTTCATTATTATTATTAGTCTTGTTGGTCTCACATGTTGATAATCTTGGCACAACTTTGATTCATATTGTTTGATAGCCTACTTTTATTAATTTAAAATTTCATTAGCAAATGTTTGAGATAACCTATAACATAGTACAATGCCAAATAGTATGGTCAATAAGAAAAAAAAAAAAATTGAAATAAATAAAACAATTGAATCGCATTGCTTTTATAGCTCTATCTACCTTTTTTTTTTAATTTGTACTGGCAAGAAAATAACACATACCGATATTGAGTACACAATTAGGATGTTTTGATGTAATTTTGGTTATGGTAAACCTGTTTTCGGTCCCAAACGTTGAGATAATGGTTCATATAAATGAAGCAATACCATGTCTACAGAAAGAAAAAAAAACGCCATTCTGATTGATATCCGTTTTGTTTTGTTTTTTGCCATAGATGTTACTACTAACTAAATTTATGTTTAAGCGGCAAGTTTTTTTTTTTTTTGTGAGAAATTGAATATTAATTGAGTCTACGAAAGCTGGTGTGTCTAGAATCGTTTTTGCAAGCTGTGATTTGAGATCTATAATAACTACTTTAGTCCTAGAACACATTACGAAACAAAGCTTCCAGAACATGAATTTCTTGAGCGTTTGTTTTCTAGAACAATTAGATTTTATTAGATATATATAAAGAAAATACTTGGAAATGCTTTTTCAAAAACAATCATAATTTTGAGCGTGACAACTGTAATATCTAATTATTGAATGTTTTTAATGTTTTTATTTTTTTTAATGGAGGTAGATTTATAAAACAATAGATCTATTCCGAGAACTACTGTCATGGCTCCTAACAACTGAGAATGATGATATCACTTTAACCAAGTATTTCTCTTCTTTGATTTGCTAATGATTCTCAAAAAATAATTACAACATTGATTATGAAATTTGGCTTATAAATGGTGATTGTGTGATAATGAATAAAAGCAACTGGTGTTATAGAAAAGCATGAAACACTAACAAAAAAAAAAAAAAGGAAATACGACAAGGTCAGATCCAGATCTTAGTCCTTGTCAACTATATACAACATTAACACAAATTAAATAAAATAGTAAATCATGAAAGATTATAAACCATGAAAATAAAGCAAAATCTAATGCGAGAGTATCTAATAAATAAATGATACAATTAGTTTCACTTGTTTCATATGAAAAGTATTATTATTATTGTTCTTATTATCCTTTTTTTTTTTTTTGTATTACTACACATTTTACATCTTTTGTTTACTTTTACTGGGTTTTTTTTAAAAAAAAACATGAAAATTCAAAACAAGAATAAAAACAACCACGTTTTTGTTCTCTTTCTCCTTTTCATTCCCTTTTTTTTGTCATACTTCTATAGCAACTCTCTGCAACTCCCTAATTTTCTCAATTCTCAATTTTCATCACCATCACTAATGTCTTCATATGAGTCTGTTAAGATAGCCTACGAGGCAGCCGGCCAGGGTCACGTTTTCACATTCTGGGACACACTGACCACTAGCGACCAGACCAGCCTGCTCTCACAACTTGCCGCTATTGATCCCGCTGAAATTAGCCAAATTGCTGACACAGTTATCGTTAATCCTGCTCCAGTTGATGAAAGCGAGGCCAAGCTTGAACCTCTCCCTGAAACCGCCACTGCTTCGCTTGTCGATCAGGATGAGAACGAGGCTTCTGAATGGTACAAGACTGGTCTTGACTTGATCCGCAGCAATTCAGTCGCTGTGATCTTGCTTGCTGGTGGCCAGGGTACTCGTTTAGGATCTTCTGCTCCCAAGGGCTGCTATGATGTGGGTCTTCCCTCGCACAAGTCTCTTTTCCAATTACAGGCTGAGCGCATTTCCAAAATACAACAACTGGCAGGACCTGGCACCATTGTCCCCTGGTACATTATGACTTCTGGTCCTACGCGTGGTCCTACCGAACAATTTTTTAAAGACAACAACTATTTTGGCCTCAACTCCGCTAATGTTGTTTTCTTTGAGCAGGGTGTGCTCCCCTGTCTTACCAAGGAAGGTAAGATTATTCTTGAAACCCCCGCCAAGGTTGCTGTTGCGCCTGATGGAAACGGTGGTATCTACAAGGCTCTTTGGAAATCCGGAATTTTGGATGATTTAAAGAAGCGTGGCATTCAGCATTTACATACGTACTGTGTCGACAACTGTCTTGTCAAGGTTGCGGACCCTGTTTTCCTCGGCTGGGCCCAAGCGCGCAAGCTTGACATTGGCACCAAGGTTGTACGTAAGCGCGATGCCACTGAATCTGTTGGCCTGATTGTATCTAAGAATGGCCGCCCCGGTGTCATTGAGTACTCTGAGATCAGCTCGGACCTTGCTGCGGAAAAAACCGCTGATGGTCTGCTCAAGTTCCGCGCCGCCAACATTGTCAACCACTACTACTCTGCAAGTTTCCTCGAGGGTATCCCCTCATGGCCTGGCACTGCGCTCCCCTACCACATTGCTCACAAGAAGATTCCCTATGTAGATCTCGCCACGGGCAATATTGATCCCAAGCCCACGTCTCCTAACGGCATCAAGCTGGAACAATTTGTGTTTGACGTGTTCCCCACGCTCGAGTTTAACCGATTTGGTTCACTTGAAGTATACAGAGCGCGCGAGTTTTCTCCGCTTAAAAATGCCCCCGGCTCCAAGGAAGACGGACCCGAGACGTCACGGGCAGATTTGTTGAAGGAAAGCACACGCTGGTTGGAAGCTGCAGGTGCGCATGTCGCGGCGGGTGTTGACGTGGAAGTTTCGCCTTTGACCAGTTACGGTGGTGAAGGGCTTGAAAAGTTCAACGGCACTGAGTTCAAGGAGTCGCTTGTTCAGGTGTAATTGTATGTAAACTGATTTGTAGTTCAAAGCTACACCAAACAATTAAGCATATTTTAACTCTTTTTCTTTTTTTTTTTTCATAAAATCAATTATAAGAGTTTTGATTGACTTTGGATCAATCAATTCAAATCATCTTTTTTTTATTTTTCAAAGTTGGTCTGTTTAGTGTATGTGGTGGAATTATACATATGATAGCAATACAGATATTAATAATTGAAAACATGTTTTTAAACCTATATGTGAATATGAGAAGGAAAAAAAAAATTAAGTAGAAAAAAAAAAAGAATAAATAATTAAATTCAAAAAAAAAAAAATGACACCAAAATGCGAAAGAAGAAGAAATTAATAGACGTAAATAAGTTTGTATGTTGAAACTAAAAAGTTGTTTCAAGCCAAAAAAAAAAAAAAAAAAAACGTATGTAATGAACAATGAATGTTGATAATATGTACAAAAAAAAAAAAAGCCCAATGAAAAATTAATGGAGAAATATGTTTAGGCTTTTTTCCCTTTGAGCACATTATCAAGTTCCAGCATAAGGCTCGCCTTTTGCTGCTGCTCAGCTTTGCGCTCAGCGTCAACACGTCGACGTAAAGCTAAAGCTGCGATGCGTTGTTCGCGGGTTGGTTTGGCAGACGACCCAATAGGGTTAGAGCCCTTGGGCGAAGAGAACCGATCGTGGGCAGTACCCTCGAGTACAACGGTCGCGCCACTTAGCGTCGTAAACTCGGATGAGTGTCGGCGGTGATGAGTGTAGTACGGCCGGGGGGAAAGTGGTGGCGCGAGAGGTAGTGGTGGTGGCGGTGGTGATGATGGCTGTATCTGCAGTTGTAGTTGCGAAGATTCAAGCGGACTAGCCGTGTCTACAAACGGTCGTCGGTCCCACAACTCAACAATGTCATCAAGCCCAGCCGTGATGATTGCCGCACTGGGAGGCGGACTTCCTATGCTTGAGTTGGGATCCATGAGGAGCTCATCACGAAGAACCTCGAGCGTGGATTCAAGCTGAAAAAGCTTTTGCTGCAATTCGCTCACCGCACCAAGCTTTAACTGCATGTTGCGATCCACTTGTAAATTTTGCTGATGTTTTTGTTCTTGCTGTCGGTGAACTGGGGAAAGAATGTCAAGATCACGAGTTTCATTAAGTGTTACGCCAAGAGAATCAAATAGCTCTACGAGTGACAATAGAGAATCATCTACCGTTAGCCAGGTACTCCAACTGCTAACGTTCGTTGGACTTCTTCCAGGCTGTGCTAACAAACAGCACGTGTATAACCGCCGCAGAAAGTGAAGCTTTTGAAGCTCCTCACGGATCCGTCGCACAGACGCGGTTGCTGCATAAGCACCAAAGTAGTCTAATTTAGATGGAACACCTGTGATTGACCGCAAAATCGCTTCAGTAGTCATCTCTTCATCGTTATTAATTGGAAATGAACAGAACTCGCGCTGAATAATTGTGATGTCTAGCTCGTAAATATTCAGGTACTTTTCAAGATCAAGAAAGCTGCACGATGGTAACACTGCAACAATAGCTGTCAATGAAGTCGTTAAAGCTAAGTACAAGACTGCAGACAGCGTAGCACGCAGATGTTTTCCTAGTACAAGAGTCTCTCGAATCCCGGTGTCGCCATGCAAGCCTGGGACAGAGGCTCCATTTGCCGCTATAAGCTCAAGCTCTTGCAATACAGCAATATTTTTGAGCACGACCGCATCAAAGCGTCGGCAGCTGTCGATGAGTGCTTCTGTGTCTTCAAGCACGCGCGCACGCAGGCATCGTAGCATACGCCTTCGGGCATATGAAAAAAGAACTAGCAGAGTCCCAAAAGTCACAACCACGACCAGGACCTGTCGCTGGCCAGGCGCGCGAATAAGCGCACCCTCACCACCGCTACGCTTGTCCTGTTTAAGCACCCAAGCGAGTATTACAAGTAGTACAACAGCAGCACTAGTGCCGCGGTTCGCAGGAGACGCAGATGTTATTGCCGTAGTTGCGTTAGCTGTCGCGGCGGTGATATTAAGAGCTAGTGATGTTGAATTGCGATGACTCCAACGGCGCTGACGCCTCTGCAGACTGAGTCCCGCGCGGCTGGTTGGCGGATGCTGCTGCGGATGAACTGACACCTGTGGGTCTAGCAGCGAACTAGAAACAAGCAAATACCGAAACTTTTCAACAAACCGCATTGTCTC